>JAFEUB010001820.1:0-11706 GCA_024529925.1 Ophthalmolycus amberensis | reverse complement strand
AATAAAAAAGATTTTCTTCAGAAAAGTGGCTCAGGATAGTTGATTTCACAGTCTGATGTCATTTTCATGAATATCTGCAACTTTCAGCACTTTACTGGCATTTTCAAAATTTTTATGCTCTTAAAGTGCGTTTCAGGCAGAGAGGAGGCCAAAAGTGGATTTTGTGAAATCCACATAGTTTCAAAGATTTTCTTCAGAAAAGTGGCTCAGGATAGTTGATTTCACAGTCTGATGTCATTTTCATGAATATCTGCAACTTTCAGCACTTTACTGGCATTTTCAAATTTTTATGCTCTTAAAGTGCGTTTCAGGCAGAGAGGAGGCCAAAAGTGGATTTTGTGAAATCCACATAGTTTCAAAGATTTTCTTCAGAAAAGTGGCTCAGGATAGTTGATTTCACAGTCTGATGTCATTTTCATGAATATCTGCAACTTTCAGCACTTTACTGGCATTTTCAAAATTTTTATGCTCTTAAAGTGCGTTTCAGGCAGAGAGGAGGCCAAAAGTGGATTTTGTGAAATCCACATAGTTTCAAAGATTTTCTTCAGAAAAGTGGCTCAGGATAGTTGATTTCACAGTCTGATGTCATTTTCATGAATATCTGCAACTTTCAGCACTTTACTGGCATTTTCAAAATTTTTATGCTCTTAAAGTGCGTTTCAGGCAGAGAGGAGGCCAAAAGTGGATTTTGTGAAATCCACATAGTTTCAAAGATTTTCTTCAGAAAAGTGGCTCAGGATAGTTGATTTCACAGTCTGATGTCATTTTCATGAATATCTGCAACTTTCAGCACTTTACTGGCATTTTCAATTTTTTATGCTCTTAAAGTGCGTTTCAGGCAGAGAGGAGGCCAAAAGTGGATTTTGTGAAATCCACATAGTTTCAAAGATTTTCTTCAGAAAAGTGGCTCAGGATAGTTGATTTCACAGTCTGATGTCATTTTCATGAATATCTGCAACTTTCAGCACTTTACTGGCATTTTCAATTTTTATGCTCTTAAAGTGCGTTTCAGGCAGAGAGGAGGCCAAAAGTGGATTTTGTGAAATCCACATAGTTTCAAAGATTTTCTTCAGAAAAGTGGCTCAGGATAGTTGATTTCACAGTCTGATGTCATTTTCATGAATATCTGCAACTTTCAGCACTTTACTGGCATTTTCAAATTTTTATGCTCTTAAAGTGCGTTTCAGGCAGAGAGGAGGCCAAAAGTGGATTTTGTGAAATCCACATAGTTTCAAAGATTTTCTTCAGAAAAGTGGCTCAGGATAGTTGATTTCACAGTCTGATGTCATTTTCATGAATATCTGCAACTTTCAGCACTTTACTGGCATTTTCAAATTTTTATGCTCTTAAAGTGCGTTTCAGGCAGAGAGGAGGCCAAAAGTGGATTTTGTGAAATCCACATAGTTTCAAAGATTTTCTTCAGAAAAGTGGCTCAGGATAGTTGATTTCACAGTCTGATGTCATTTTCATGAATATCTGCAACTTTCAGCACTTTACTGGCATTTTCAAATTTTTATGCTCTTAAAGTGCGTTTCAGGCAGAGAGGAGGCCAAAAGTGGATTTTGTGAAATCCACATAGTTTCAAAGATTTTCTTCAGAAAAGTGGCTCAGGATAGTTGATTTCACAGTCTGATGTCATTTTCATGAATATCTGCAACTTTCAGCACTTTACTGGCATTTTCAAATTTTTATGCTCTTAAAGTGCGTTTCAGGCAGAGAGGAGGCCAAAAGTGGATTTTGTGAAATCCACATAGTTTCAAAGATTTTCTTCAGAAAAGTGGCTCAGGATAGTTGATTTCACAGTCTGATGTCATTTTCATGAATATCTGCAACTTTCAGCACTTTACTGGCATTTTCAATTTTTTATGCTCTTAAAGTGCGTTTCAGGCAGAGAGGAGGCCAAAAGTGGATTTTGTGAAATCCACATAGTTTCAAAGATTTTCTTCAGAAAAGTGGCTCAGGATAGTTGATTTCACAGTCTGATGTCATTTTCATGAATATCTGCAACTTTCAGCACTTTACTGGCATTTTCAATTTTTTATGCTCTTAAAGTGCGTTTCAGGCAGAGAGGAGGCCAAAAGTGGATTTTGTGAAATCCACATAGTTTCAAAGATTTTCTTCAGAAAAGTGGCTCAGGATAGTTGATTTCACAGTCTGATGTCATTTTCATGAATATCTGCAACTTTCAGCACTTTACTGGCATTTTCAAATTTTTATGCTCTTAAAGTGCGTTTCAGGCAGAGAGGAGGCCAAAAGTGGATTTTGTGAAATCCACATAGTTTCAAAGATTTTCTTCAGAAAAGTGGCTCAGGATAGTTGATTTCACAGTCTGATGTCATTTTCATGAATATCTGCAACTTTCAGCACTTTACTGGCATTTTCAATTTTTTATGCTCTTAAAGTGCGTTTCAGGCAGAGAGGAGGCCAAAAGTGGATTTTGTGAAATCCACATAGTTTCAAAGATTTTCTTCAGAAAAGTGGCTCAGGATAGTTGATTTCACAGTCTGATGTCATTTTCATGAATATCTGCAACTTTCAGCACTTTACTGGCATTTTCAATTTTTATGCTCTTAAAGTGCGTTTCAGGCAGAGAGGAGGCCAAAAGTGGATTTTGTGAAATCCACATAGTTTCAAAGATTTTCTTCAGAAAAGTGGCTCAGGATAGTTGATTTCACAGTCTGATGTCATTTTCATGAATATCTGCAACTTTCAGCACTTTACTGGCATTTTCAATTTTTTATGCTCTTAAAGTGCGTTTCAGGCAGAGAGGAGGCCAAAAGTGGATTTTGTGAAATCCACATAGTTTCAAAGATTTTCTTCAGAAAAGTGGCTCAGGATAGTTGATTTCACAGTCTGATGTCATTTTCATGAATATCTGCAACTTTCAGCACTTTACTGGCATTTTCAATTTTTATGCTCTTAAAGTGCGTTTCAGGCAGAGAGGAGGCCAAAAGTGGATTTTGTGAAATCCACATAGTTTCAAAGATTTTCTTCAGAAAAGTGGCTCAGGATAGTTGATTTCACAGTCTGATGTCATTTTCATGAATATCTGCAACTTTCAGCACTTTACTGGCATTTTCAAATTTTTATGCTCTTAAAGTGCGTTTCAGGCAGAGAGGAGGCCAAAAGTGGATTTTGTGAAATCCACATAGTTTCAAAGATTTTCTTCAGAAAAGTGGCTCAGGATAGTTGATTTCACAGTCTGATGTCATTTTCATGAATATCTGCAACTTTCAGCACTTTACTGGCATTTTCAATTTTTTATGCTCTTAAAGTGCGTTTCAGGCAGAGAGGAGGCCAAAAGTGGATTTTGTGAAATCCACATAGTTTCAAAGATTTTCTTCAGAAAAGTGGCTCAGGATAGTTGATTTCACAGTCTGATGTCATTTTCATGAATATCTGCAACTTTCAGCACTTTACTGGCATTTTCAATTTTTTATGCTCTTAAAGTGCGTTTCAGGCAGAGAGGAGGCCAAAAGTGGATTTTGTGAAATCCACATAGTTTCAAAGATTTTCTTCAGAAAAGTGGCTCAGGATAGTTGATTTCACAGTCTGATGTCATTTTCATGAATATCTGCAACTTTCAGCACTTTACTGGCATTTTCAATTTTTTATGCTCTTAAAGTGCGTTTCAGGCAGAGAGGAGGCCAAAAGTGGATTTTGTGAAATCCACATAGTTTCAAAGATTTTCTTCAGAAAAGTGGCTCAGGATAGTTGATTTCACAGTCTGATGTCATTTTCATGAATATCTGCAACTTTCAGCACTTTACTGGCATTTTCAAAATTTTTATGCTCTTAAAGTGCGTTTCAGGCAGAGAGGAGGCCAAAAGTGGATTTTGTGAAATCCACATAGTTTCAAAGATTTTCTTCAGAAAAGTGGCTCAGGATAGTTGATTTCACAGTCTGATGTCATTTTCATGAATATCTGCAACTTTCAGCACTTTACTGGCATTTTCAATTTTTTATGCTCTTAAAGTGCGTTTCAGGCAGAGAGGAGGCCAAAAGTGGATTTTGTGAAATCCACATAGTTTCAAAGATTTTCTTCAGAAAAGTGGCTCAGGATAGTTGATTTCACAGTCTGATGTCATTTTCATGAATATCTGCAACTTTCAGCACTTTACTGGCATTTTCAATTTTTTATGCTCTTAAAGTGCGTTTCAGGCAGAGAGGAGGCCAAAAGTGGATTTTGTGAAATCCACATAGTTTCAAAGATTTTCTTCAGAAAAGTGGCTCAGGATAGTTGATTTCACAGTCTGATGTCATTTTCATGAATATCTGCAACTTTCAGCACTTTACTGGCATTTTCAATTTTTATGCTCTTAAAGTGCGTTTCAGGCAGAGAGGAGGCCAAAAGTGGATTTTGTGAAATCCACATAGTTTCAAAGATTTTCTTCAGAAAAGTGGCTCAGGATAGTTGATTTCACAGTCTGATGTCATTTTCATGAATATCTGCAACTTTCAGCACTTTACTGGCATTTTCAAATTTTTATGCTCTTAAAGTGCGTTTCAGGCAGAGAGGAGGCCAAAAGTGGATTTTGTGAAATCCACATAGTTTCAAAGATTTTCTTCAGAAAAGTGGCTCAGGATAGTTGATTTCACAGTCTGATGTCATTTTCATGAATATCTGCAACTTTCAGCACTTTACTGGCATTTTCAATTTTTATGCTCTTAAAGTGCGTTTCAGGCAGAGAGGAGGCCAAAAGTGGATTTTGTGAAATCCACATAGTTTCAAAGATTTTCTTCAGAAAAGTGGCTCAGGATAGTTGATTTCACAGTCTGATGTCATTTTCATGAATATCTGCAACTTTCAGCACTTTACTGGCATTTTCAATTTTTTATGCTCTTAAAGTGCGTTTCAGGCAGAGAGGAGGCCAAAAGTGGATTTGTGAAATCCACATAGTTTCAAAGATTTTCTTCAGAAAAGTGGCTCAGGATAGTTGATTTCACAGTCTGATGTCATTTTCATGAATATCTGCAACTTTCAGCACTTTACTGGCATTTTCAAAATTTTTATGCTCTTAAAGTGCGTTTCAGGCAGAGAGGAGGCCAAAAGTGGATTTTGTGAAATCCACATAGTTTCAAAGATTTTCTTCAGAAAAGTGGCTCAGGATAGTTGATTTCACAGTCTGATGTCATTTTCATGAATATCTGCAACTTTCAGCACTTTACTGGCATTTTCAAATTTTTATGCTCTTAAAGTGCGTTTCAGGCAGAGAGGAGGCCAAAAGTGGATTTTGTGAAATCCACATAGTTTCAAAGATTTTCTTCAGAAAAGTGGCTCAGGATAGTTGATTTCACAGTCTGATGTCATTTTCATGAATATCTGCAACTTTCAGCACTTTACTGGCATTTTCAAATTTTTATGCTCTTAAAGTGCGTTTCAGGCAGAGAGGAGGCCAAAAGTGGATTTTGTGAAATCCACATAGTTTCAAAGATTTTCTTCAGAAAAGTGGCTCAGGATAGTTGATTTCACAGTCTGATGTCATTTTCATGAATATCTGCAACTTTCAGCACTTTACTGGCATTTTCAATTTTTTATGCTCTTAAAGTGCGTTTCAGGCAGAGAGGAGGCCAAAAGTGGATTTTGTGAAATCCACATAGTTTCAAAGATTTTCTTCAGAAAAGTGGCTCAGGATAGTTGATTTCACAGTCTGATGTCATTTTCATGAATATCTGCAACTTTCAGCACTTTACTGGCATTTTCAATTTTTTATGCTCTTAAAGTGCGTTTCAGGCAGAGAGGAGGCCAAAAGTGGATTTTGTGAAATCCACATAGTTTCAAAGATTTTCTTCAGAAAAGTGGCTCAGGATAGTTGATTTCACAGTCTGATGTCATTTTCATGAATATCTGCAACTTTCAGCACTTTACTGGCATTTTCAAAATTTTTATGCTCTTAAAGTGCGTTTCAGGCAGAGAGGAGGCCAAAAGTGGATTTTGTGAAATCCACATAGTTTCAAAGATTTTCTTCAGAAAAGTGGCTCAGGATAGTTGATTTCACAGTCTGATGTCATTTTCATGAATATCTGCAACTTTCAGCACTTTACTGGCATTTTCAATTTTTTATGCTCTTAAAGTGCGTTTCAGGCAGAGAGGAGGCCAAAAGTGGATTTTGTGAAATCCACATAGTTTCAAAGATTTTCTTCAGAAAAGTGGCTCAGGATAGTTGATTTCACAGTCTGATGTCATTTTCATGAATATCTGCAACTTTCAGCACTTTACTGGCATTTTCAATTTTTTATGCTCTTAAAGTGCGTTTCAGGCAGAGAGGAGGCCAAAAGTGGATTTTGTGAAATCCACATAGTTTCAAAGATTTTCTTCAGAAAAGTGGCTCAGGATAGTTGATTTCACAGTCTGATGTCATTTTCATGAATATCTGCAACTTTCAGCACTTTACTGGCATTTTCAAATTTTTATGCTCTTAAAGTGCGTTTCAGGCAGAGAGGAGGCCAAAAGTGGATTTTGTGAAATCCACATAGTTTCAAAGATTTTCTTCAGAAAAGTGGCTCAGGATAGTTGATTTCACAGTCTGATGTCATTTTCATGAATATCTGCAACTTTCAGCACTTTACTGGCATTTTCAAATTTTTATGCTCTTAAAGTGCGTTTCAGGCAGAGAGGAGGCCAAAAGTGGATTTTGTGAAATCCACATAGTTTCAAAGATTTTCTTCAGAAAAGTGGCTCAGGATAGTTGATTTCACAGTCTGATGTCATTTTCATGAATATCTGCAACTTTCAGCACTTTACTGGCATTTTCAATTTTTATGCTCTTAAAGTGCGTTTCAGGCAGAGAGGAGGCCAAAAGTGGATTTTGTGAAATCCACATAGTTTCAAAGATTTTCTTCAGAAAAGTGGCTCAGGATAGTTGATTTCACAGTCTGATGTCATTTTCATGAATATCTGCAACTTTCAGCACTTTACTGGCATTTTCAAATTTTATGCTCTTAAAGTGCGTTTCAGGCAGAGAGGAGGCCAAAGTGGATTTGTGTGAAATCCACATAGTTTCAAAGATTTTCTTCAGAAAAGTGGCTCAGGAATAGTTGATTTCACAGTCTGATGTCATTTTCATGAATATCTGCAACTTTTCAGCACTTTACTGGCCATTTTCAAAATTTTTTATGCTCTTAAAGTGCGTTTCAGGCAGAGAGGAGGCCAAAAGTGGATTTTGTGAAATCCACATAGTTTCAAAGATTTTCTTCAGAAAAGTGGCTCAGGATAGTTGATTTCACAGTCTGATGTCATTTTCATGAATATCTGCAACTTTCAGCACTTTACTGGCATTTTCAAATTTTTATGCTCTTAAAGTGCGTTTCAGGCAGAGAGGAGGCCAAAAGTGGATTTTGTGAAATCCACATAGTTTCAAAGATTTTCTTCAGAAAAGTGGCTCAGGATAGTTGATTTCACAGTCTGATGTCATTTTCATGAATATCTGCAACTTTCAGCACTTTACTGGCATTTTCAATTTTTATGCTCTTAAAGTGCGTTTCAGGCAGAGAGGAGGCCAAAAGTGGATTTTGTGAAATCCACATAGTTTCAAAGATTTTCTTCAGAAAAGTGGCTCAGGATAGTTGATTTCACAGTCTGATGTCATTTTCATGAATATCTGCAACTTTCAGCACTTTACTGGCATTTTCAAAATTTTTATGCTCTTAAAGTGCGTTTCAGGCAGAGAGGAGGCCAAAAGTGGATTTTGTGAAATCCACATAGTTTCAAAGATTTTCTTCAGAAAAGTGGCTCAGGATAGTTGATTTCACAGTCTGATGTCATTTTCATGAATATCTGCAACTTTCAGCACTTTACTGGCATTTTCAATTTTTATGCTCTTAAAGTGCGTTTCAGGCAGAGAGGAGGCCAAAAGTGGATTTTGTGAAATCCACATAGTTTCAAAGATTTTCTTCAGAAAAGTGGCTCAGGATAGTTGATTTCACAGTCTGATGTCATTTTCATGAATATCTGCAACTTTCAGCACTTTACTGGCATTTTCAATTTTTTATGCTCTTAAAGTGCGTTTCAGGCAGAGAGGAGGCCAAAAGTGGATTTTGTGAAATCCACATAGTTTCAAAGATTTTCTTCAGAAAAGTGGCTCAGGATAGTTGATTTCACAGTCTGATGTCATTTTCATGAATATCTGCAACTTTCAGCACTTTACTGGCATTTTCAATTTTTTATGCTCTTAAAGTGCGTTTCAGGCAGAGAGGAGGCCAAAAGTGGATTTTGTGAAATCCACATAGTTTCAAAGATTTTCTTCAGAAAAGTGGCTCAGGATAGTTGATTTCACAGTCTGATGTCATTTTCATGAATATCTGCAACTTTCAGCACTTTACTGGCATTTTCAATTTTTATGCTCTTAAAGTGCGTTTCAGGCAGAGAGGAGGCCAAAAGTGGATTTTGTGAAATCCACATAGTTTCAAAGATTTTCTTCAGAAAAGTGGCTCAGGATAGTTGATTTCACAGTCTGATGTCATTTTCATGAATATCTGCAACTTTCAGCACTTTACTGGCATTTTCAATTTTTATGCTCTTAAAGTGCGTTTCAGGCAGAGAGGAGGCCAAAAGTGGATTTTGTGAAATCCACATAGTTTCAAAGATTTTCTTCAGAAAAGTGGCTCAGGATAGTTGATTTCACAGTCTGATGTCATTTTCATGAATATCTGCAACTTTCAGCACTTTACTGGCATTTTCAAAATTTTTATGCTCTTAAAGTGCGTTTCAGGCAGAGAGGAGGCCAAAAGTGGATTTTGTGAAATCCACATAGTTTCAAAGATTTTCTTCAGAAAAGTGGCTCAGGATAGTTGATTTCACAGTCTGATGTCATTTTCATGAATATCTGCAACTTTCAGCACTTTACTGGCATTTTCAAATTTTTATGCTCTTAAAGTGCGTTTCAGGCAGAGAGGAGGCCAAAAGTGGATTTTGTGAAATCCACATAGTTTCAAAGATTTTCTTCAGAAAAGTGGCTCAGGATAGTTGATTTCACAGTCTGATGTCATTTTCATGAATATCTGCAACTTTCAGCACTTTACTGGCATTTTCAAAATTTTTATGCTCTTAAAGTGCGTTTCAGGCAGAGAGGAGGCCAAAAGTGGATTTTGTGAAATCCACATAGTTTCAAAGATTTTCTTCAGAAAAGTGGCTCAGGATAGTTGATTTCACAGTCTGATGTCATTTTCATGAATATCTGCAACTTTCAGCACTTTACTGGCATTTTCAATTTTTTATGCTCTTAAAGTGCGTTTCAGGCAGAGAGGAGGCCAAAAGTGGATTTTGTGAAATCCACATAGTTTCAAAGATTTTCTTCAGAAAAGTGGCTCAGGATAGTTGATTTCACAGTCTGATGTCATTTTCATGAATATCTGCAACTTTCAGCACTTTACTGGCATTTTCAAAATTTTTATGCTCTTAAAGTGCGTTTCAGGCAGAGAGGAGGCCAAAAGTGGATTTTGTGAAATCCACATAGTTTCAAAGATTTTCTTCAGAAAAGTGGCTCAGGATAGTTGATTTCACAGTCTGATGTCATTTTCATGAATATCTGCAACTTTCAGCACTTTACTGGCATTTTCAATTTTTATGCTCTTAAAGTGCGTTTCAGGCAGAGAGGAGGCCAAAAGTGGATTTTGTGAAATCCACATAGTTTCAAAGATTTTCTTCAGAAAAGTGGCTCAGGATAGTTGATTTCACAGTCTGATGTCATTTTCATGAATATCTGCAACTTTCAGCACTTTACTGGCATTTTCAATTTTTTATGCTCTTAAAGTGCGTTTCAGGCAGAGAGGAGGCCAAAAGTGGATTTTGTGAAATCCACATAGTTTCAAAGATTTTCTTCAGAAAAGTGGCTCAGGATAGTTGATTTCACAGTCTGATGTCATTTTCATGAATATCTGCAACTTTCAGCACTTTACTGGCATTTTCAAAATTTTTATGCTCTTAAAGTGCGTTTCAGGCAGAGAGGAGGCCAAAAGTGGATTTTGTGAAATCCACATAGTTTCAAAGATTTTCTTCAGAAAAGTGGCTCAGGATAGTTGATTTCACAGTCTGATGTCATTTTCATGAATATCTGCAACTTTCAGCACTTTACTGGCATTTTCAATTTTTATGCTCTTAAAGTGCGTTTCAGGCAGAGAGGAGGCCAAAAGTGGATTTTGTGAAATCCACATAGTTTCAAAGATTTTCTTCAGAAAAGTGGCTCAGGATAGTTGATTTCACAGTCTGATGTCATTTTCATGAATATCTGCAACTTTCAGCACTTTACTGGCATTTTCAAATTTTTATGCTCTTAAAGTGCGTTTCAGGCAGAGAGGAGGCCAAAAGTGGATTTTGTGAAATCCACATAGTTTCAAAGATTTTCTTCAGAAAAGTGGCTCAGGATAGTTGATTTCACAGTCTGATGTCATTTTCATGAATATCTGCAACTTTCAGCACTTTACTGGCATTTTCAAAATTTTTATGCTCTTAAAGTGCGTTTCAGGCAGAGAGGAGGCCAAAAGTGGATTTTGTGAAATCCACATAGTTTCAAAGATTTTCTTCAGAAAAGTGGCTCAGGATAGTTGATTTCACAGTCTGATGTTTTTCATGAATATCTGCAACTTTCAGCACTTTACTGGCATTTTCAAAATTTTTATGCTCTTAAAGTGCGTTTCAGGCAGAGAGGAGGCCAAAAGTGGATTTTGTGAAATCCACATAGTTTCAAAGATTTTCTTCAGAAAAGTGGCTCAGGATAGTTGATTTCACAGTCTGATGTCATTTTCATGAATATCTGCAACTTTCAGCACTTTACTGGCATTTTCAATTTTTATGCTCTTAAAGTGCGTTTCAGGCAGAGAGGAGGCCAAAAGTGGATTTTGTGAAATCCACATAGTTTCAAAGATTTTCTTCAGAAAAGTGGCTCAGGATAGTTGATTTCACAGTCTGATGTCATTTTCATGAATATCTGCAACTTTCAGCACTTTACTGGCATTTTCAATTTTTTATGCTCTTAAAGTGCGTTTCAGGCAGAGAGGAGGCCAAAAGTGGATTTTGTGAAATCCACATAGTTTCAAAGATTTTCTTCAGAAAAGTGGCTCAGGATAGTTGATTTCACAGTCTGATGTCATTTTCATGAATATCTGCAACTTTCAGCACTTTACTGGCATTTTCAAAATTTTTATGCTCTTAAAGTGCGTTTCAGGCAGAGAGGAGGCCAAAAGTGGATTTTGTGAAATCCACATAGTTTCAAAGATTTTCTTCAGAAAAGTGGCTCAGGATAGTTGATTTCACAGTCTGATGTCATTTTCATGAATATCTGCAACTTTCAGCACTTTACTGGCATTTTCAAATTTTTATGCTCTTAAAGTGCGTTTCAGGCAGAGAGGAGGCCAAAAGTGGATTTTGTGAAATCCACATAGTTTCAAAGATTTTCTTCAGAAAAGTGGCTCAGGATAGTTGATTTCACAGTCTGATGTCATTTTCATGAATATCTGCAACTTTCAGCACTTTACTGGCATTTTCAATTTTTTATGCTCTTAAAGTGCGTTTCAGGCAGAGAGGAGGCCAAAAGTGGATTTTGTGAAATCCACATAGTTTCAAAGATTTTCTTCAGAAAAGTGGCTCAGGATAGTTGATTTCACAGTCTGATGTCATTTTCATGAATATCTGCAACTTTCAGCACTTTACTGGCATTTTCAATTTTTTATGCTCTTAAAGTGCGTTTCAGGCAGAGAGGAAAGTGGAGT
>JAFEUB010001818.1:0-32181 GCA_024529925.1 Ophthalmolycus amberensis | reverse complement strand
AGGCAGAGGGAGGAGCCAAAAGTGGATTTTGTGAAATCCACATAGTTTCAAAGATTTTCTTCAGAAAAGTGGCTCAGGATAGTTGATTTCACAGTCTGATGTCATTTTCATGAATATCTGCAACTTTCAGCACTTTACTGGCATTTTCAATTTTTTATGCTCTTAAAGTGCGTTTCAGGCAGAGAGGAGGCCAAAAGTGGATTTTGTGAAATCCACATAGTTTCAAAGATTTTCTTCAGAAAAGTGGCTCAGGATAGTTGATTTCACAGTCTGATGTCATTTTCATGAATATCTGCAACTTTCAGCACTTTACTGGCATTTTCAATTTTTTTATGCTCTTAAAGTGCGTTTCAGGCAGAGAGGAGGCCAAAAGTGGATTTTGTGAAATCCACATAGTTTCAAAGATTTTCTTCAGAAAAGTGGCTCAGGATAGTTGATTTCACAGTCTGATGTCATTTTCATGAATATCTGCAACTTTCAGCACTTTACTGGCATTTTCAAAATTTTTATGCTCTTAAAGTGCGTTTCAGGCAGAGAGGAGGCCAAAAGTGGATTTTGTGAAATCCACATAGTTTCAAAGATTTTCTTCAGAAAAGTGGCTCAGGATAGTTGATTTCACAGTCTGATGTCATTTTCATGAATATCTGCAACTTTCAGCACTTTACTGGCATTTTCAATTTTTATGCTCTTAAAGTGCGTTTCAGGCAGAGAGGAGGCCAAAAGTGGATTTTGTGAAATCCACATAGTTTCAAAGATTTTCTTCAGAAAAGTGGCTCAGGATAGTTGATTTCACAGTCTGATGTCATTTTCATGAATATCTGCAACTTTCAGCACTTTACTGGCATTTTCAATTTTTTTATGCTCTTAAAGTGCGTTTCAGGCAGAGAGGAGGCCAAAAGTGGATTTTGTGAAATCCACATAGTTTCAAAGATTTTCTTCAGAAAAGTGGCTCAGGATAGTTGATTTCACAGTCTGATGTCATTTTCATGAATATCTGCAACTTTCAGCACTTTACTGGCATTTTCAATTTTTTTATGCTCTTAAAGTGCGTTTCAGGCAGAGAGGAGGCCAAAAGTGGATTTTGTGAAATCCACATAGTTTCAAAGATTTTCTTCAGAAAAGTGGCTCAGGATAGTTGATTTCACAGTCTGATGTCATTTTCATGAATATCTGCAACTTTCAGCACTTTACTGGCATTTTCAAATTTTTATGCTCTTAAAGTGCGTTTCAGGCAGAGAGGAGGCCAAAAGTGGATTTTGTGAAATCCACATAGTTTCAAAGATTTTCTTCAGAAAAGTGGCTCAGGATAGTTGATTTCACAGTCTGATGTCATTTTCATGAATATCTGCAACTTTCAGCACTTTACTGGCATTTTCAATTTTTATGCTCTTAAAGTGCGTTTCAGGCAGAGAGGAGGCCAAAAGTGGATTTTGTGAAATCCACATAGTTTCAAAGATTTTCTTCAGAAAAGTGGCTCAGGATAGTTGATTTCACAGTCTGATGTCATTTTCATGAATATCTGCAACTTTCAGCACTTTACTGGCATTTTCAAAATTTTTATGCTCTTAAAGTGCGTTTCAGGCAGAGAGGAGGCCAAAAGTGGATTTTGTGAAATCCACATAGTTTCAAAGATTTTCTTCAGAAAAGTGGCTCAGGATAGTTGATTTCACAGTCTGATGTCATTTTCATGAATATCTGCAACTTTCAGCACTTTACTGGCATTTTCAATTTTTTATGCTCTTAAAGTGCGTTTCAGGCAGAGAGGAGGCCAAAAGTGGATTTTGTGAAATCCACATAGTTTCAAAGATTTTCTTCAGAAAAGTGGCTCAGGATAGTTGATTTCACAGTCTGATGTCATTTTCATGAATATCTGCAACTTTCAGCACTTTACTGGCATTTTCAAATTTTTATGCTCTTAAAGTGCGTTTCAGGCAGAGAGGAGGCCAAAAGTGGATTTTGTGAAATCCACATAGTTTCAAAGATTTTCTTCAGAAAAGTGGCTCAGGATAGTTGATTTCACAGTCTGATGTCATTTTCATGAATATCTGCAACTTTCAGCACTTTACTGGCATTTTCAATTTTTTATGCTCTTAAAGTGCGTTTCAGGCAGAGAGGAGGCCAAAAGTGGATTTTGTGAAATCCACATAGTTTCAAAGATTTTCTTCAGAAAAGTGGCTCAGGATAGTTGATTTCACAGTCTGATGTCATTTTCATGAATATCTGCAACTTTCAGCACTTTACTGGCATTTTCAAATTTTTATGCTCTTAAAGTGCGTTTCAGGCAGAGAGGAGGCCAAAAGTGGATTTTGTGAAATCCACATAGTTTCAAAGATTTTCTTCAGAAAAGTGGCTCAGGATAGTTGATTTCACAGTCTGATGTCATTTTCATGAATATCTGCAACTTTCAGCACTTTACTGGCATTTTCAATTTTTATGCTCTTAAAGTGCGTTTCAGGCAGAGAGGAGGCCAAAAGTGGATTTTGTGAAATCCACATAGTTTCAAAGATTTTCTTCAGAAAAGTGGCTCAGGATAGTTGATTTCACAGTCTGATGTCATTTTCATGAATATCTGCAACTTTCAGCACTTTACTGGCATTTTCAAATTTTTATGCTCTTAAAGTGCGTTTCAGGCAGAGAGGAGGCCAAAAGTGGATTTTGTGAAATCCACATAGTTTCAAAGATTTTCTTCAGAAAAGTGGCTCAGGATAGTTGATTTCACAGTCTGATGTCATTTTCATGAATATCTGCAACTTTCAGCACTTTACTGGCATTTTCAAAATTTTTATGCTCTTAAAGTGCGTTTCAGGCAGAGAGGAGGCCAAAAGTGGATTTTGTGAAATCCACATAGTTTCAAAGATTTTCTTCAGAAAAGTGGCTCAGGATAGTTGATTTCACAGTCTGATGTCATTTTCATGAATATCTGCAACTTTCAGCACTTTACTGGCATTTTCAAAATTTTTATGCTCTTAAAGTGCGTTTCAGGCAGAGAGGAGGCCAAAAGTGGATTTTGTGAAATCCACATAGTTTCAAAGATTTTCTTCAGAAAAGTGGCTCAGGATAGTTGATTTCACAGTCTGATGTCATTTTCATGAATATCTGCAACTTTCAGCACTTTACTGGCATTTTCAATTTTTTATGCTCTTAAAGTGCGTTTCAGGCAGAGAGGAGGCCAAAAGTGGATTTTGTGAAATCCACATAGTTTCAAAGATTTTCTTCAGAAAAGTGGCTCAGGATAGTTGATTTCACAGTCTGATGTCATTTTCATGAATATCTGCAACTTTCAGCACTTTACTGGCATTTTCAATTTTTTATGCTCTTAAAGTGCGTTTCAGGCAGAGAGGAGGCCAAAAGTGGATTTTGTGAAATCCACATAGTTTCAAAGATTTTCTTCAGAAAAGTGGCTCAGGATAGTTGATTTCACAGTCTGATGTCATTTTCATGAATATCTGCAACTTTCAGCACTTTACTGGCATTTTCAAAATTTTTATGCTCTTAAAGTGCGTTTCAGGCAGAGAGGAGGCCAAAAGTGGATTTTGTGAAATCCACATAGTTTCAAAGATTTTCTTCAGAAAAGTGGCTCAGGATAGTTGATTTCACAGTCTGATGTCATTTTCATGAATATCTGCAACTTTCAGCACTTTACTGGCATTTTCAATTTTTATGCTCTTAAAGTGCGTTTCAGGCAGAGAGGAGGCCAAAAGTGGATTTTGTGAAATCCACATAGTTTCAAAGATTTTCTTCAGAAAAGTGGCTCAGGATAGTTGATTTCACAGTCTGATGTCATTTTCATGAATATCTGCAACTTTCAGCACTTTACTGGCATTTTCAAATTTTTATGCTCTTAAAGTGCGTTTCAGGCAGAGAGGAGGCCAAAAGTGGATTTTGTGAAATCCACATAGTTTCAAAGATTTTCTTCAGAAAAGTGGCTCAGGATAGTTGATTTCACAGTCTGATGTCATTTTCATGAATATCTGCAACTTTCAGCACTTTACTGGCATTTTCAATTTTTTATGCTCTTAAAGTGCGTTTCAGGCAGAGAGGAGGCCAAAAGTGGATTTTGTGAAATCCACATAGTTTCAAAGATTTTCTTCAGAAAAGTGGCTCAGGATAGTTGATTTCACAGTCTGATGTCATTTTCATGAATATCTGCAACTTTCAGCACTTTACTGGCATTTTCAATTTTTTATGCTCTTAAAGTGCGTTTCAGGCAGAGAGGAGGCCAAAAGTGGATTTTGTGAAATCCACATAGTTTCAAAGATTTTCTTCAGAAAAGTGGCTCAGGATAGTTGATTTCACAGTCTGATGTCATTTTCATGAATATCTGCAACTTTCAGCACTTTACTGGCATTTTCAAATTTTTATGCTCTTAAAGTGCGTTTCAGGCAGAGAGGAGGCCAAAAGTGGATTTTGTGAAATCCACATAGTTTCAAAGATTTTCTTCAGAAAAGTGGCTCAGGATAGTTGATTTCACAGTCTGATGTCATTTTCATGAATATCTGCAACTTTCAGCACTTTACTGGCATTTTCAAATTTTTATGCTCTTAAAGTGCGTTTCAGGCAGAGAGGAGGCCAAAAGTGGATTTTGTGAAATCCACATAGTTTCAAAGATTTTCTTCAGAAAAGTGGCTCAGGATAGTTGATTTCACAGTCTGATGTCATTTTCATGAATATCTGCAACTTTCAGCACTTTACTGGCATTTTCAATTTTTTATGCTCTTAAAGTGCGTTTCAGGCAGAGAGGAGGCCAAAAGTGGATTTTGTGAAATCCACATAGTTTCAAAGATTTTCTTCAGAAAAGTGGCTCAGGATAGTTGATTTCACAGTCTGATGTCATTTTCATGAATATCTGCAACTTTCAGCACTTTACTGGCATTTTCAATTTTTATGCTCTTAAAGTGCGTTTCAGGCAGAGAGGAGGCCAAAAGTGGATTTTGTGAAATCCACATAGTTTCAAAGATTTTCTTCAGAAAAGTGGCTCAGGATAGTTGATTTCACAGTCTGATGTCATTTTCATGAATATCTGCAACTTTCAGCACTTTACTGGCATTTTCAATTTTTATGCTCTTAAAGTGCGTTTCAGGCAGAGAGGAGGCCAAAAGTGGATTTTGTGAAATCCACATAGTTTCAAAGATTTTCTTCAGAAAAGTGGCTCAGGATAGTTGATTTCACAGTCTGATGTCATTTTCATGAATATCTGCAACTTTCAGCACTTTACTGGCATTTTCAATTTTTTATGCTCTTAAAGTGCGTTTCAGGCAGAGAGGAGGCCAAAAGTGGATTTTGTGAAATCCACATAGTTTCAAAGATTTTCTTCAGAAAAGTGGCTCAGGATAGTTGATTTCACAGTCTGATGTCATTTTCATGAATATCTGCAACTTTCAGCACTTTACTGGCATTTTCAATTTTTTATGCTCTTAAAGTGCGTTTCAGGCAGAGAGGAGGCCAAAAGTGGATTTTGTGAAATCCACATAGTTTCAAAGATTTTCTTCAGAAAAGTGGCTCAGGATAGTTGATTTCACAGTCTGATGTCATTTTCATGAATATCTGCAACTTTCAGCACTTTACTGGCATTTTCAATTTTTATGCTCTTAAAGTGCGTTTCAGGCAGAGAGGAGGCCAAAAGTGGATTTTGTGAAATCCACATAGTTTCAAAGATTTTCTTCAGAAAAGTGGCTCAGGATAGTTGATTTCACAGTCTGATGTCATTTTCATGAATATCTGCAACTTTCAGCACTTTACTGGCATTTTCAATTTTTTATGCTCTTAAAGTGCGTTTCAGGCAGAGAGGAGGCCAAAAGTGGATTTTGTGAAATCCACATAGTTTCAAAGATTTTCTTCAGAAAAGTGGCTCAGGATAGTTGATTTCACAGTCTGATGTCATTTTCATGAATATCTGCAACTTTCAGCACTTTACTGGCATTTTCAATTTTTTATGCTCTTAAAGTGCGTTTCAGGCAGAGAGGAGGCCAAAAGTGGATTTTGTGAAATCCACATAGTTTCAAAGATTTTCTTCAGAAAAGTGGCTCAGGATAGTTGATTTCACAGTCTGATGTCATTTTCATGAATATCTGCAACTTTCAGCACTTTACTGGCATTTTCAATTTTTATGCTCTTAAAGTGCGTTTCAGGCAGAGAGGAGGCCAAAAGTGGATTTTGTGAAATCCACATAGTTTCAAAGATTTTCTTCAGAAAAGTGGCTCAGGATAGTTGATTTCACAGTCTGATGTCATTTTCATGAATATCTGCAACTTTCAGCACTTTACTGGCATTTTCAATTTTTATGCTCTTAAAGTGCGTTTCAGGCAGAGAGGAGGCCAAAAGTGGATTTTGTGAAATCCACATAGTTTCAAAGATTTTCTTCAGAAAAGTGGCTCAGGATAGTTGATTTCACAGTCTGATGTCATTTTCATGAATATCTGCAACTTTCAGCACTTTACTGGCATTTTCAATTTTTTATGCTCTTAAAGTGCGTTTCAGGCAGAGAGGAGGCCAAAAGTGGATTTTGTGAAATCCACATAGTTTCAAAGATTTTCTTCAGAAAAGTGGCTCAGGATAGTTGATTTCACAGTCTGATGTCATTTTCATGAATATCTGCAACTTTCAGCACTTTACTGGCATTTTCAAATTTTTATGCTCTTAAAGTGCGTTTCAGGCAGAGAGGAGGCCAAAAGTGGATTTTGTGAAATCCACATAGTTTCAAAGATTTTCTTCAGAAAAGTGGCTCAGGATAGTTGATTTCACAGTCTGATGTCATTTTCATGAATATCTGCAACTTTCAGCACTTTACTGGCATTTTCAAATTTTTATGCTCTTAAAGTGCGTTTCAGGCAGAGAGGAGGCCAAAAGTGGATTTTGTGAAATCCACATAGTTTCAAAGATTTTCTTCAGAAAAGTGGCTCAGGATAGTTGATTTCACAGTCTGATGTCATTTTCATGAATATCTGCAACTTTCAGCACTTTACTGGCATTTTCAAATTTTTATGCTCTTAAAGTGCGTTTCAGGCAGAGAGGAGGCCAAAAGTGGATTTTGTGAAATCCACATAGTTTCAAAGATTTTCTTCAGAAAAGTGGCTCAGGATAGTTGATTTCACAGTCTGATGTCATTTTCATGAATATCTGCAACTTTCAGCACTTTACTGGCATTTTCAAATTTTTATGCTCTTAAAGTGCGTTTCAGGCAGAGAGGAGGCCAAAAGTGGATTTTGTGAAATCCACATAGTTTCAAAGATTTTCTTCAGAAAAGTGGCTCAGGATAGTTGATTTCACAGTCTGATGTCATTTTCATGAATATCTGCAACTTTCAGCACTTTACTGGCATTTTCAAATTTTTATGCTCTTAAAGTGCGTTTCAGGCAGAGAGGAGGCCAAAAGTGGATTTTGTGAAATCCACATAGTTTCAAAGATTTTCTTCAGAAAAGTGGCTCAGGATAGTTGATTTCACAGTCTGATGTCATTTTCATGAATATCTGCAACTTTCAGCACTTTACTGGCATTTTCAAATTTTTATGCTCTTAAAGTGCGTTTCAGGCAGAGAGGAGGCCAAAAGTGGATTTTGTGAAATCCACATAGTTTCAAAGATTTTCTTCAGAAAAGTGGCTCAGGATAGTTGATTTCACAGTCTGATGTCATTTTCATGAATATCTGCAACTTTCAGCACTTTACTGGCATTTTCAAATTTTTATGCTCTTAAAGTGCGTTTCAGGCAGAGAGGAGGCCAAAAGTGGATTTTGTGAAATCCACATAGTTTCAAAGATTTTCTTCAGAAAAGTGGCTCAGGATAGTTGATTTCACAGTCTGATGTCATTTTCATGAATATCTGCAACTTTCAGCACTTTACTGGCATTTTCAAATTTTTATGCTCTTAAAGTGCGTTTCAGGCAGAGAGGAGGCCAAAAGTGGATTTTGTGAAATCCACATAGTTTCAAAGATTTTCTTCAGAAAAGTGGCTCAGGATAGTTGATTTCACAGTCTGATGTCATTTTCATGAATATCTGCAACTTTCAGCACTTTACTGGCATTTTCAATTTTTATGCTCTTAAAGTGCGTTTCAGGCAGAGAGGAGGCCAAAAGTGGATTTTGTGAAATCCACATAGTTTCAAAGATTTTCTTCAGAAAAGTGGCTCAGGATAGTTGATTTCACAGTCTGATGTCATTTTCATGAATATCTGCAACTTTCAGCACTTTACTGGCATTTTCAATTTTTATGCTCTTAAAGTGCGTTTCAGGCAGAGAGGAGGCCAAAAGTGGATTTTGTGAAATCCACATAGTTTCAAAGATTTTCTTCAGAAAAGTGGCTCAGGATAGTTGATTTCACAGTCTGATGTCATTTTCATGAATATCTGCAACTTTCAGCACTTTACTGGCATTTTCAATTTTTTATGCTCTTAAAGTGCGTTTCAGGCAGAGAGGAGGCCAAAAGTGGATTTTGTGAAATCCACATAGTTTCAAAGATTTTCTTCAGAAAAGTGGCTCAGGATAGTTGATTTCACAGTCTGATGTCATTTTCATGAATATCTGCAACTTTCAGCACTTTACTGGCATTTTCAATTTTTTATGCTCTTAAAGTGCGTTTCAGGCAGAGAGGAGGCCAAAAGTGGATTTTGTGAAATCCACATAGTTTCAAAGATTTTCTTCAGAAAAGTGGCTCAGGATAGTTGATTTCACAGTCTGATGTCATTTTCATGAATATCTGCAACTTTCAGCACTTTACTGGCATTTTCAAAATTTTTATGCTCTTAAAGTGCGTTTCAGGCAGAGAGGAGGCCAAAAGTGGATTTTGTGAAATCCACATAGTTTCAAAGATTTTCTTCAGAAAAGTGGCTCAGGATAGTTGATTTCACAGTCTGATGTCATTTTCATGAATATCTGCAACTTTCAGCACTTTACTGGCATTTTCAAATTTTTATGCTCTTAAAGTGCGTTTCAGGCAGAGAGGAGGCCAAAAGTGGATTTTGTGAAATCCACATAGTTTCAAAGATTTTCTTCAGAAAAGTGGCTCAGGATAGTTGATTTCACAGTCTGATGTCATTTTCATGAATATCTGCAACTTTCAGCACTTTACTGGCATTTTCAATTTTTTATGCTCTTAAAGTGCGTTTCAGGCAGAGAGGAGGCCAAAAGTGGATTTTGTGAAATCCACATAGTTTCAAAGATTTTCTTCAGAAAAGTGGCTCAGGATAGTTGATTTCACAGTCTGATGTCATTTTCATGAATATCTGCAACTTTCAGCACTTTACTGGCATTTTCAATTTTTTATGCTCTTAAAGTGCGTTTCAGGCAGAGAGGAGGCCAAAAGTGGATTTTGTGAAATCCACATAGTTTCAAAGATTTTCTTCAGAAAAGTGGCTCAGGATAGTTGATTTCACAGTCTGATGTCATTTTCATGAATATCTGCAACTTTCAGCACTTTACTGGCATTTTCAATTTTTATGCTCTTAAAGTGCGTTTCAGGCAGAGAGGAGGCCAAAAGTGGATTTTGTGAAATCCACATAGTTTCAAAGATTTTCTTCAGAAAAGTGGCTCAGGATAGTTGATTTCACAGTCTGATGTCATTTTCATGAATATCTGCAACTTTCAGCACTTTACTGGCATTTTCAATTTTTATGCTCTTAAAGTGCGTTTCAGGCAGAGAGGAGGCCAAAAGTGGATTTTGTGAAATCCACATAGTTTCAAAGATTTTCTTCAGAAAAGTGGCTCAGGATAGTTGATTTCACAGTCTGATGTCATTTTCATGAATATCTGCAACTTTCAGCACTTTACTGGCATTTTCAAATTTTTATGCTCTTAAAGTGCGTTTCAGGCAGAGAGGAGGCCAAAAGTGGATTTTGTGAAATCCACATAGTTTCAAAGATTTTCTTCAGAAAAGTGGCTCAGGATAGTTGATTTCACAGTCTGATGTCATTTTCATGAATATCTGCAACTTTCAGCACTTTACTGGCATTTTCAAATTTTTATGCTCTTAAAGTGCGTTTCAGGCAGAGAGGAGGCCAAAAGTGGATTTTGTGAAATCCACATAGTTTCAAAGATTTTCTTCAGAAAAGTGGCTCAGGATAGTTGATTTCACAGTCTGATGTCATTTTCATGAATATCTGCAACTTTCAGCACTTTACTGGCATTTTCAAATTTTTATGCTCTTAAAGTGCGTTTCAGGCAGAGAGGAGGCCAAAAGTGGATTTTGTGAAATCCACATAGTTTCAAAGATTTTCTTCAGAAAAGTGGCTCAGGATAGTTGATTTCACAGTCTGATGTCATTTTCATGAATATCTGCAACTTTCAGCACTTTACTGGCATTTTCAAAATTTTTATGCTCTTAAAGTGCGTTTCAGGCAGAGAGGAGGCCAAAAGTGGATTTTGTGAAATCCACATAGTTTCAAAGATTTTCTTCAGAAAAGTGGCTCAGGATAGTTGATTTCACAGTCTGATGTCATTTTCATGAATATCTGCAACTTTCAGCACTTTACTGGCATTTTCAAATTTTTATGCTCTTAAAGTGCGTTTCAGGCAGAGAGGAGGCCAAAAGTGGATTTTGTGAAATCCACATAGTTTCAAAGATTTTCTTCAGAAAAGTGGCTCAGGATAGTTGATTTCACAGTCTGATGTCATTTTCATGAATATCTGCAACTTTCAGCACTTTACTGGCATTTTCAAATTTTTATGCTCTTAAAGTGCGTTTCAGGCAGAGAGGAGGCCAAAAGTGGATTTTGTGAAATCCACATAGTTTCAAAGATTTTCTTCAGAAAAGTGGCTCAGGATAGTTGATTTCACAGTCTGATGTCATTTTCATGAATATCTGCAACTTTCAGCACTTTACTGGCATTTTCAATTTTTTATGCTCTTAAAGTGCGTTTCAGGCAGAGAGGAGGCCAAAAGTGGATTTTGTGAAATCCACATAGTTTCAAAGATTTTCTTCAGAAAAGTGGCTCAGGATAGTTGATTTCACAGTCTGATGTCATTTTCATGAATATCTGCAACTTTCAGCACTTTACTGGCATTTTCAATTTTTTATGCTCTTAAAGTGCGTTTCAGGCAGAGAGGAGGCCAAAAGTGGATTTTGTGAAATCCACATAGTTTCAAAGATTTTCTTCAGAAAAGTGGCTCAGGATAGTTGATTTCACAGTCTGATGTCATTTTCATGAATATCTGCAACTTTCAGCACTTTACTGGCATTTTCAATTTTTTATGCTCTTAAAGTGCGTTTCAGGCAGAGAGGAGGCCAAAAGTGGATTTTGTGAAATCCACATAGTTTCAAAGATTTTCTTCAGAAAAGTGGCTCAGGATAGTTGATTTCACAGTCTGATGTCATTTTCATGAATATCTGCAACTTTCAGCACTTTACTGGCATTTTCAAATTTTTATGCTCTTAAAGTGCGTTTCAGGCAGAGAGGAGGCCAAAAGTGGATTTTGTGAAATCCACATAGTTTCAAAGATTTTCTTCAGAAAAGTGGCTCAGGATAGTTGATTTCACAGTCTGATGTCATTTTCATGAATATCTGCAACTTTCAGCACTTTACTGGCATTTTCAAATTTTTATGCTCTTAAAGTGCGTTTCAGGCAGAGAGGAGGCCAAAAGTGGATTTTGTGAAATCCACATAGTTTCAAAGATTTTCTTCAGAAAAGTGGCTCAGGATAGTTGATTTCACAGTCTGATGTCATTTTCATGAATATCTGCAACTTTCAGCACTTTACTGGCATTTTCAAATTTTTATGCTCTTAAAGTGCGTTTCAGGCAGAGAGGAGGCCAAAAGTGGATTTTGTGAAATCCACATAGTTTCAAAGATTTTCTTCAGAAAAGTGGCTCAGGATAGTTGATTTCACAGTCTGATGTCATTTTCATGAATATCTGCAACTTTCAGCACTTTACTGGCATTTTCAAATTTTTATGCTCTTAAAGTGCGTTTCAGGCAGAGAGGAGGCCAAAAGTGGATTTTGTGAAATCCACATAGTTTCAAAGATTTTCTTCAGAAAAGTGGCTCAGGATAGTTGATTTCACAGTCTGATGTCATTTTCATGAATATCTGCAACTTTCAGCACTTTACTGGCATTTTCAATTTTTATGCTCTTAAAGTGCGTTTCAGGCAGAGAGGAGGCCAAAAGTGGATTTTGTGAAATCCACATAGTTTCAAAGATTTTCTTCAGAAAAGTGGCTCAGGATAGTTGATTTCACAGTCTGATGTCATTTTCATGAATATCTGCAACTTTCAGCACTTTACTGGCATTTTCAAATTTTTATGCTCTTAAAGTGCGTTTCAGGCAGAGAGGAGGCCAAAAGTGGATTTTGTGAAATCCACATAGTTTCAAAGATTTTCTTCAGAAAAGTGGCTCAGGATAGTTGATTTCACAGTCTGATGTCATTTTCATGAATATCTGCAACTTTCAGCACTTTACTGGCATTTTCAATTTTTTATGCTCTTAAAGTGCGTTTCAGGCAGAGAGGAGGCCAAAAGTGGATTTTGTGAAATCCACATAGTTTCAAAGATTTTCTTCAGAAAAGTGGCTCAGGATAGTTGATTTCACAGTCTGATGTCATTTTCATGAATATCTGCAACTTTCAGCACTTTACTGGCATTTTCAATTTTTTATGCTCTTAAAGTGCGTTTCAGGCAGAGAGGAGGCCAAAAGTGGATTTTGTGAAATCCACATAGTTTCAAAGATTTTCTTCAGAAAAGTGGCTCAGGATAGTTGATTTCACAGTCTGATGTCATTTTCATGAATATCTGCAACTTTCAGCACTTTACTGGCATTTTCAAATTTTTATGCTCTTAAAGTGCGTTTCAGGCAGAGAGGAGGCCAAAAGTGGATTTTGTGAAATCCACATAGTTTCAAAGATTTTCTTCAGAAAAGTGGCTCAGGATAGTTGATTTCACAGTCTGATGTCATTTTCATGAATATCTGCAACTTTCAGCACTTTACTGGCATTTTCAATTTTTATGCTCTTAAAGTGCGTTTCAGGCAGAGAGGAGGCCAAAAGTGGATTTTGTGAAATCCACATAGTTTCAAAGATTTTCTTCAGAAAAGTGGCTCAGGATAGTTGATTTCACAGTCTGATGTCATTTTCATGAATATCTGCAACTTTCAGCACTTTACTGGCATTTTCAAATTTTTATGCTCTTAAAGTGCGTTTCAGGCAGAGAGGAGGCCAAAAGTGGATTTTGTGAAATCCACATAGTTTCAAAGATTTTCTTCAGAAAAGTGGCTCAGGATAGTTGATTTCACAGTCTGATGTCATTTTCATGAATATCTGCAACTTTCAGCACTTTACTGGCATTTTCAAAATTTTTATGCTCTTAAAGTGCGTTTCAGGCAGAGAGGAGGCCAAAAGTGGATTTTGTGAAATCCACATAGTTTCAAAGATTTTCTTCAGAAAAGTGGCTCAGGATAGTTGATTTCACAGTCTGATGTCATTTTCATGAATATCTGCAACTTTCAGCACTTTACTGGCATTTTCAATTTTTTATGCTCTTAAAGTGCGTTTCAGGCAGAGAGGAGGCCAAAAGTGGATTTTGTGAAATCCACATAGTTTCAAAGATTTTCTTCAGAAAAGTGGCTCAGGATAGTTGATTTCACAGTCTGATGTCATTTTCATGAATATCTGCAACTTTCAGCACTTTACTGGCATTTTCAATTTTTTATGCTCTTAAAGTGCGTTTCAGGCAGAGAGGAGGCCAAAAGTGGATTTTGTGAAATCCACATAGTTTCAAAGATTTTCTTCAGAAAAGTGGCTCAGGATAGTTGATTTCACAGTCTGATGTCATTTTCATGAATATCTGCAACTTTCAGCACTTTACTGGCATTTTCAATTTTTATGCTCTTAAAGTGCGTTTCAGGCAGAGAGGAGGCCAAAAGTGGATTTTGTGAAATCCACATAGTTTCAAAGATTTTCTTCAGAAAAGTGGCTCAGGATAGTTGATTTCACAGTCTGATGTCATTTTCATGAATATCTGCAACTTTCAGCACTTTACTGGCATTTTCAATTTTTTATGCTCTTAAAGTGCGTTTCAGGCAGAGAGGAGGCCAAAAGTGGATTTTGTGAAATCCACATAGTTTCAAAGATTTTCTTCAGAAAAGTGGCTCAGGATAGTTGATTTCACAGTCTGATGTCATTTTCATGAATATCTGCAACTTTCAGCACTTTACTGGCATTTTCAATTTTTATGCTCTTAAAGTGCGTTTCAGGCAGAGAGGAGGCCAAAAGTGGATTTTGTGAAATCCACATAGTTTCAAAGATTTTCTTCAGAAAAGTGGCTCAGGATAGTTGATTTCACAGTCTGATGTCATTTTCATGAATATCTGCAACTTTCAGCACTTTACTGGCATTTTCAATTTTTTATGCTCTTAAAGTGCGTTTCAGGCAGAGAGGAGGCCAAAAGTGGATTTTGTGAAATCCACATAGTTTCAAAGATTTTCTTCAGAAAAGTGGCTCAGGATAGTTGATTTCACAGTCTGATGTCATTTTCATGAATATCTGCAACTTTCAGCACTTTACTGGCATTTTCAAAATTTTTATGCTCTTAAAGTGCGTTTCAGGCAGAGAGGAGGCCAAAAGTGGATTTTGTGAAATCCACATAGTTTCAAAGATTTTCTTCAGAAAAGTGGCTCAGGATAGTTGATTTCACAGTCTGATGTCATTTTCATGAATATCTGCAACTTTCAGCACTTTACTGGCATTTTCAAATTTTTATGCTCTTAAAGTGCGTTTCAGGCAGAGAGGAGGCCAAAAGTGGATTTTGTGAAATCCACATAGTTTCAAAGATTTTCTTCAGAAAAGTGGCTCAGGATAGTTGATTTCACAGTCTGATGTCATTTTCATGAATATCTGCAACTTTCAGCACTTTACTGGCATTTTCAAATTTTTATGCTCTTAAAGTGCGTTTCAGGCAGAGAGGAGGCCAAAAGTGGATTTTGTGAAATCCACATAGTTTCAAAGATTTTCTTCAGAAAAGTGGCTCAGGATAGTTGATTTCACAGTCTGATGTCATTTTCATGAATATCTGCAACTTTCAGCACTTTACTGGCATTTTCAAATTTTTATGCTCTTAAAGTGCGTTTCAGGCAGAGAGGAGGCCAAAAGTGGATTTTGTGAAATCCACATAGTTTCAAAGATTTTCTTCAGAAAAGTGGCTCAGGATAGTTGATTTCACAGTCTGATGTCATTTTCATGAATATCTGCAACTTTCAGCACTTTACTGGCATTTTCAAATTTTTATGCTCTTAAAGTGCGTTTCAGGCAGAGAGGAGGCCAAAAGTGGATTTTGTGAAATCCACATAGTTTCAAAGATTTTCTTCAGAAAAGTGGCTCAGGATAGTTGATTTCACAGTCTGATGTCATTTTCATGAATATCTGCAACTTTCAGCACTTTACTGGCATTTTCAAATTTTTATGCTCTTAAAGTGCGTTTCAGGCAGAGAGGAGGCCAAAAGTGGATTTTGTGAAATCCACATAGTTTCAAAGATTTTCTTCAGAAAAGTGGCTCAGGATAGTTGATTTCACAGTCTGATGTCATTTTCATGAATATCTGCAACTTTCAGCACTTTACTGGCATTTTCAATTTTTTATGCTCTTAAAGTGCGTTTCAGGCAGAGAGGAGGCCAAAAGTGGATTTTGTGAAATCCACATAGTTTCAAAGATTTTCTTCAGAAAAGTGGCTCAGGATAGTTGATTTCACAGTCTGATGTCATTTTCATGAATATCTGCAACTTTCAGCACTTTACTGGCATTTTCAATTTTTATGCTCTTAAAGTGCGTTTCAGGCAGAGAGGAGGCCAAAAGTGGATTTTGTGAAATCCACATAGTTTCAAAGATTTTCTTCAGAAAAGTGGCTCAGGATAGTTGATTTCACAGTCTGATGTCATTTTCATGAATATCTGCAACTTTCAGCACTTTACTGGCATTTTCAATTTTTATGCTCTTAAAGTGCGTTTCAGGCAGAGAGGAGGCCAAAAGTGGATTTTGTGAAATCCACATAGTTTCAAAGATTTTCTTCAGAAAAGTGGCTCAGGATAGTTGATTTCACAGTCTGATGTCATTTTCATGAATATCTGCAACTTTCAGCACTTTACTGGCATTTTCAAATTTTTATGCTCTTAAAGTGCGTTTCAGGCAGAGAGGAGGCCAAAAGTGGATTTTGTGAAATCCACATAGTTTCAAAGATTTTCTTCAGAAAAGTGGCTCAGGATAGTTGATTTCACAGTCTGATGTCATTTTCATGAATATCTGCAACTTTCAGCACTTTACTGGCATTTTCAAATTTTTATGCTCTTAAAGTGCGTTTCAGGCAGAGAGGAGGCCAAAAGTGGATTTTGTGAAATCCACATAGTTTCAAAGATTTTCTTCAGAAAAGTGGCTCAGGATAGTTGATTTCACAGTCTGATGTCATTTTCATGAATATCTGCAACTTTCAGCACTTTACTGGCATTTTCAAATTTTTATGCTCTTAAAGTGCGTTTCAGGCAGAGAGGAGGCCAAAAGTGGATTTTGTGAAATCCACATAGTTTCAAAGATTTTCTTCAGAAAAGTGGCTCAGGATAGTTGATTTCACAGTCTGATGTCATTTTCATGAATATCTGCAACTTTCAGCACTTTACTGGCATTTTCAAATTTTTATGCTCTTAAAGTGCGTTTCAGGCAGAGAGGAGGCCAAAAGTGGATTTTGTGAAATCCACATAGTTTCAAAGATTTTCTTCAGAAAAGTGGCTCAGGATAGTTGATTTCACAGTCTGATGTCATTTTCATGAATATCTGCAACTTTCAGCACTTTACTGGCATTTTCAATTTTTTATGCTCTTAAAGTGCGTTTCAGGCAGAGAGGAGGCCAAAAGTGGATTTTGTGAAATCCACATAGTTTCAAAGATTTTCTTCAGAAAAGTGGCTCAGGATAGTTGATTTCACAGTCTGATGTCATTTTCATGAATATCTGCAACTTTCAGCACTTTACTGGCATTTTCAAATTTTTATGCTCTTAAAGTGCGTTTCAGGCAGAGAGGAGGCCAAAAGTGGATTTTGTGAAATCCACATAGTTTCAAAGATTTTCTTCAGAAAAGTGGCTCAGGATAGTTGATTTCACAGTCTGATGTCATTTTCATGAATATCTGCAACTTTCAGCACTTTACTGGCATTTTCAAATTTTTATGCTCTTAAAGTGCGTTTCAGGCAGAGAGGAGGCCAAAAGTGGATTTTGTGAAATCCACATAGTTTCAAAGATTTTCTTCAGAAAAGTGGCTCAGGATAGTTGATTTCACAGTCTGATGTCATTTTCATGAATATCTGCAACTTTCAGCACTTTACTGGCATTTTCAAATTTTTATGCTCTTAAAGTGCGTTTCAGGCAGAGAGGAGGCCAAAAGTGGATTTTGTGAAATCCACATAGTTTCAAAGATTTTCTTCAGAAAAGTGGCTCAGGATAGTTGATTTCACAGTCTGATGTCATTTTCATGAATATCTGCAACTTTCAGCACTTTACTGGCATTTTCAATTTTTTATGCTCTTAAAGTGCGTTTCAGGCAGAGAGGAGGCCAAAAGTGGATTTTGTGAAATCCACATAGTTTCAAAGATTTTCTTCAGAAAAGTGGCTCAGGATAGTTGATTTCACAGTCTGATGTCATTTTCATGAATATCTGCAACTTTCAGCACTTTACTGGCATTTTCAAAATTTTTATGCTCTTAAAGTGCGTTTCAGGCAGAGAGGAGGCCAAAAGTGGATTTTGTGAAATCCACATAGTTTCAAAGATTTTCTTCAGAAAAGTGGCTCAGGATAGTTGATTTCACAGTCTGATGTCATTTTCATGAATATCTGCAACTTTCAGCACTTTACTGGCATTTTCAATTTTTTATGCTCTTAAAGTGCGTTTCAGGCAGAGAGGAGGCCAAAAGTGGATTTTGTGAAATCCACATAGTTTCAAAGATTTTCTTCAGAAAAGTGGCTCAGGATAGTTGATTTCACAGTCTGATGTCATTTTCATGAATATCTGCAACTTTCAGCACTTTACTGGCATTTTCAATTTTTTATGCTCTTAAAGTGCGTTTCAGGCAGAGAGGAGGCCAAAAGTGGATTTTGTGAAATCCACATAGTTTCAAAGATTTTCTTCAGAAAAGTGGCTCAGGATAGTTGATTTCACAGTCTGATGTCATTTTCATGAATATCTGCAACTTTCAGCACTTTACTGGCATTTTCAAATTTTTATGCTCTTAAAGTGCGTTTCAGGCAGAGAGGAGGCCAAAAGTGGATTTTGTGAAATCCACATAGTTTCAAAGATTTTCTTCAGAAAAGTGGCTCAGGATAGTTGATTTCACAGTCTGATGTCATTTTCATGAATATCTGCAACTTTCAGCACTTTACTGGCATTTTCAAATTTTTATGCTCTTAAAGTGCGTTTCAGGCAGAGAGGAGGCCAAAAGTGGATTTTGTGAAATCCACATAGTTTCAAAGATTTTCTTCAGAAAAGTGGCTCAGGATAGTTGATTTCACAGTCTGATGTCATTTTCATGAATATCTGCAACTTTCAGCACTTTACTGGCATTTTCAAATTTTTATGCTCTTAAAGTGCGTTTCAGGCAGAGAGGAGGCCAAAAGTGGATTTTGTGAAATCCACATAGTTTCAAAGATTTTCTTCAGAAAAGTGGCTCAGGATAGTTGATTTCACAGTCTGATGTCATTTTCATGAATATCTGCAACTTTCAGCACTTTACTGGCATTTTCAAATTTTTATGCTCTTAAAGTGCGTTTCAGGCAGAGAGGAGGCCAAAAGTGGATTTTGTGAAATCCACATAGTTTCAAAGATTTTCTTCAGAAAAGTGGCTCAGGATAGTTGATTTCACAGTCTGATGTCATTTTCATGAATATCTGCAACTTTCAGCACTTTACTGGCATTTTCAAATTTTTATGCTCTTAAAGTGCGTTTCAGGCAGAGAGGAGGCCAAAAGTGGATTTTGTGAAATCCACATAGTTTCAAAGATTTTCTTCAGAAAAGTGGCTCAGGATAGTTGATTTCACAGTCTGATGTCATTTTCATGAATATCTGCAACTTTCAGCACTTTACTGGCATTTTCAATTTTTATGCTCTTAAAGTGCGTTTCAGGCAGAGAGGAGGCCAAAAGTGGATTTTGTGAAATCCACATAGTTTCAAAGATTTTCTTCAGAAAAGTGGCTCAGGATAGTTGATTTCACAGTCTGATGTCATTTTCATGAATATCTGCAACTTTCAGCACTTTACTGGCATTTTCAAATTTTTATGCTCTTAAAGTGCGTTTCAGGCAGAGAGGAGGCCAAAAGTGGATTTTGTGAAATCCACATAGTTTCAAAGATTTTCTTCAGAAAAGTGGCTCAGGATAGTTGATTTCACAGTCTGATGTCATTTTCATGAATATCTGCAACTTTCAGCACTTTACTGGCATTTTCAATTTTTATGCTCTTAAAGTGCGTTTCAGGCAGAGAGGAGGCCAAAAGTGGATTTTGTGAAATCCACATAGTTTCAAAGATTTTCTTCAGAAAAGTGGCTCAGGATAGTTGATTTCACAGTCTGATGTCATTTTCATGAATATCTGCAACTTTCAGCACTTTACTGGCATTTTCAATTTTTTATGCTCTTAAAGTGCGTTTCAGGCAGAGAGGAGGCCAAAAGTGGATTTTGTGAAATCCACATAGTTTCAAAGATTTTCTTCAGAAAAGTGGCTCAGGATAGTTGATTTCACAGTCTGATGTCATTTTCATGAATATCTGCAACTTTCAGCACTTTACTGGCATTTTCAAATTTTTATGCTCTTAAAGTGCGTTTCAGGCAGAGAGGAGGCCAAAAGTGGATTTTGTGAAATCCACATAGTTTCAAAGATTTTCTTCAGAAAAGTGGCTCAGGATAGTTGATTTCACAGTCTGATGTCATTTTCATGAATATCTGCAACTTTCAGCACTTTACTGGCATTTTCAATTTTTATGCTCTTAAAGTGCGTTTCAGGCAGAGAGGAGGCCAAAAGTGGATTTTGTGAAATCCACATAGTTTCAAAGATTTTCTTCAGAAAAGTGGCTCAGGATAGTTGATTTCACAGTCTGATGTCATTTTCATGAATATCTGCAACTTTCAGCACTTTACTGGCATTTTCAAATTTTTATGCTCTTAAAGTGCGTTTCAGGCAGAGAGGAGGCCAAAAGTGGATTTTGTGAAATCCACATAGTTTCAAAGATTTTCTTCAGAAAAGTGGCTCAGGATAGTTGATTTCACAGTCTGATGTCATTTTCATGAATATCTGCAACTTTCAGCACTTTACTGGCATTTTCAAATTTTTATGCTCTTAAAGTGCGTTTCAGGCAGAGAGGAGGCCAAAAGTGGATTTTGTGAAATCCACATAGTTTCAAAGATTTTCTTCAGAAAAGTGGCTCAGGATAGTTGATTTCACAGTCTGATGTCATTTTCATGAATATCTGCAACTTTCAGCACTTTACTGGCATTTTCAATTTTTATGCTCTTAAAGTGCGTTTCAGGCAGAGAGGAGGCCAAAAGTGGATTTTGTGAAATCCACATAGTTTCAAAGATTTTCTTCAGAAAAGTGGCTCAGGATAGTTGATTTCACAGTCTGATGTCATTTTCATGAATATCTGCAACTTTCAGCACTTTACTGGCATTTTCAAATTTTTATGCTCTTAAAGTGCGTTTCAGGCAGAGAGGAGGCCAAAAGTGGATTTTGTGAAATCCACATAGTTTCAAAGATTTTCTTCAGAAAAGTGGCTCAGGATAGTTGATTTCACAGTCTGATGTCATTTTCATGAATATCTGCAACTTTCAGCACTTTACTGGCATTTTCAATTTTTTATGCTCTTAAAGTGCGTTTCAGGCAGAGAGGAGGCCAAAAGTGGATTTTGTGAAATCCACATAGTTTCAAAGATTTTCTTCAGAAAAGTGGCTCAGGATAGTTGATTTCACAGTCTGATGTCATTTTCATGAATATCTGCAACTTTCAGCACTTTACTGGCATTTTCAATTTTTTATGCTCTTAAAGTGCGTTTCAGGCAGAGAGGAGGCCAAAAGTGGATTTTGTGAAATCCACATAGTTTCAAAGATTTTCTTCAGAAAAGTGGCTCAGGATAGTTGATTTCACAGTCTGATGTCATTTTCATGAATATCTGCAACTTTCAGCACTTTACTGGCATTTTCAATTTTTTATGCTCTTAAAGTGCGTTTCAGGCAGAGAGGAGGCCAAAAGTGGATTTTGTGAAATCCACATAGTTTCAAAGATTTTCTTCAGAAAAGTGGCTCAGGATAGTTGATTTCACAGTCTGATGTCATTTTCATGAATATCTGCAACTTTCAGCACTTTACTGGCATTTTCAAATTTTTATGCTCTTAAAGTGCGTTTCAGGCAGAGAGGAGGCCAAAAGTGGATTTTGTGAAATCCACATAGTTTCAAAGATTTTCTTCAGAAAAGTGGCTCAGGATAGTTGATTTCACAGTCTGATGTCATTTTCATGAATATCTGCAACTTTCAGCACTTTACTGGCATTTTCAATTTTTATGCTCTTAAAGTGCGTTTCAGGCAGAGAGGAGGCCAAAAGTGGATTTTGTGAAATCCACATAGTTTCAAAGATTTTCTTCAGAAAAGTGGCTCAGGATAGTTGATTTCACAGTCTGATGTCATTTTCATGAATATCTGCAACTTTCAGCACTTTACTGGCATTTTCAATTTTTATGCTCTTAAAGTGCGTTTCAGGCAGAGAGGAGGCCAAAAGTGGATTTTGTGAAATCCACATAGTTTCAAAGATTTTCTTCAGAAAAGTGGCTCAGGATAGTTGATTTCACAGTCTGATGTCATTTTCATGAATATCTGCAACTTTCAGCACTTTACTGGCATTTTCAATTTTTATGCTCTTAAAGTGCGTTTCAGGCAGAGAGGAGGCCAAAAGTGGATTTTGTGAAATCCACATAGTTTCAAAGATTTTCTTCAGAAAAGTGGCTCAGGATAGTTGATTTCACAGTCTGATGTCATTTTCATGAATATCTGCAACTTTCAGCACTTTACTGGCATTTTCAAATTTTTATGCTCTTAAAGTGCGTTTCAGGCAGAGAGGAGGCCAAAAGTGGATTTTGTGAAATCCACATAGTTTCAAAGATTTTCTTCAGAAAAGTGGCTCAGGATAGTTGATTTCACAGTCTGATGTCATTTTCATGAATATCTGCAACTTTCAGCACTTTACTGGCATTTTCAATTTTTTATGCTCTTAAAGTGCGTTTCAGGCAGAGAGGAGGCCAAAAGTGGATTTTGTGAAATCCACATAGTTTCAAAGATTTTCTTCAGAAAAGTGGCTCAGGATAGTTGATTTCACAGTCTGATGTCATTTTCATGAATATCTGCAACTTTCAGCACTTTACTGGCATTTTCAAATTTTTATGCTCTTAAAGTGCGTTTCAGGCAGAGAGGAGGCCAAAAGTGGATTTTGTGAAATCCACATAGTTTCAAAGATTTTCTTCAGAAAAGTGGCTCAGGATAGTTGATTTCACAGTCTGATGTCATTTTCATGAATATCTGCAACTTTCAGCACTTTACTGGCATTTTCAAATTTTTATGCTCTTAAAGTGCGTTTCAGGCAGAGAGGAGGCCAAAAGTGGATTTTGTGAAATCCACATAGTTTCAAAGATTTTCTTCAGAAAAGTGGCTCAGGATAGTTGATTTCACAGTCTGATGTCATTTTCATGAATATCTGCAACTTTCAGCACTTTACTGGCATTTTCAATTTTTATGCTCTTAAAGTGCGTTTCAGGCAGAGAGGAGGCCAAAAGTGGATTTTGTGAAATCCACATAGTTTCAAAGATTTTCTTCAGAAAAGTGGCTCAGGATAGTTGATTTCACAGTCTGATGTCATTTTCATGAATATCTGCAACTTTCAGCACTTTACTGGCATTTTCAAATTTTTATGCTCTTAAAGTGCGTTTCAGGCAGAGAGGAGGCCAAAAGTGGATTTTGTGAAATCCACATAGTTTCAAAGATTTTCTTCAGAAAAGTGGCTCAGGATAGTTGATTTCACAGTCTGATGTCATTTTCATGAATATCTGCAACTTTCAGCACTTTACTGGCATTTTCAAATTTTTATGCTCTTAAAGTGCGTTTCAGGCAGAGAGGAGGCCAAAAGTGGATTTTGTGAAATCCACATAGTTTCAAAGATTTTCTTCAGAAAAGTGGCTCAGGATAGTTGATTTCACAGTCTGATGTCATTTTCATGAATATCTGCAACTTTCAGCACTTTACTGGCATTTTCAATTTTTATGCTCTTAAAGTGCGTTTCAGGCAGAGAGGAGGCCAAAAGTGGATTTTGTGAAATCCACATAGTTTCAAAGATTTTCTTCAGAAAAGTGGCTCAGGATAGTTGATTTCACAGTCTGATGTCATTTTCATGAATATCTGCAACTTTCAGCACTTTACTGGCATTTTCAATTTTTATGCTCTTAAAGTGCGTTTCAGGCAGAGAGGAGGCCAAAAGTGGATTTTGTGAAATCCACATAGTTTCAAAGATTTTCTTCAGAAAAGTGGCTCAGGATAGTTGATTTCACAGTCTGATGTCATTTTCATGAATATCTGCAACTTTCAGCACTTTACTGGCATTTTCAATTTTTTATGCTCTTAAAGTGCGTTTCAGGCAGAGAGGAGGCCAAAAGTGGATTTTGTGAAATCCACATAGTTTCAAAGATTTTCTTCAGAAAAGTGGCTCAGGATAGTTGATTTCACAGTCTGATGTCATTTTCATGAATATCTGCAACTTTCAGCACTTTACTGGCATTTTCAAATTTTTATGCTCTTAAAGTGCGTTTCAGGCAGAGAGGAGGCCAAAAGTGGATTTTGTGAAATCCACATAGTTTCAAAGATTTTCTTCAGAAAAGTGGCTCAGGATAGTTGATTTCACAGTCTGATGTCATTTTCATGAATATCTGCAACTTTCAGCACTTTACTGGCATTTTCAAAATTTTTATGCTCTTAAAGTGCGTTTCAGGCAGAGAGGAGGCCAAAAGTGGATTTTGTGAAATCCACATAGTTTCAAAGATTTTCTTCAGAAAAGTGGCTCAGGATAGTTGATTTCACAGTCTGATGTCATTTTCATGAATATCTGCAACTTTCAGCACTTTACTGGCATTTTCAAATTTTTATGCTCTTAAAGTGCGTTTCAGGCAGAGAGGAGGCCAAAAGTGGATTTTGTGAAATCCACATAGTTTCAAAGATTTTCTTCAGAAAAGTGGCTCAGGATAGTTGATTTCACAGTCTGATGTCATTTTCATGAATATCTGCAACTTTCAGCACTTTACTGGCATTTTCAATTTTTTATGCTCTTAAAGTGCGTTTCAGGCAGAGAGGAGGCCAAAAGTGGATTTTGTGAAATCCACATAGTTTCAAAGATTTTCTTCAGAAAAGTGGCTCAGGATAGTTGATTTCACAGTCTGATGTCATTTTCATGAATATCTGCAACTTTCAGCACTTTACTGGCATTTTCAAATTTTTATGCTCTTAAAGTGCGTTTCAGGCAGAGAGGAGGCCAAAAGTGGATTTTGTGAAATCCACATAGTTTCAAAGATTTTCTTCAGAAAAGTGGCTCAGGATAGTTGATTTCACAGTCTGATGTCATTTTCATGAATATCTGCAACTTTCAGCACTTTACTGGCATTTTCAAATTTTTATGCTCTTAAAGTGCGTTTCAGGCAGAGAGGAGGCCAAAAGTGGATTTTGTGAAATCCACATAGTTTCAAAGATTTTCTTCAGAAAAGTGGCTCAGGATAGTTGATTTCACAGTCTGATGTCATTTTCATGAATATCTGCAACTTTCAGCACTTTACTGGCATTTTCAATTTTTTATGCTCTTAAAGTGCGTTTCAGGCAGAGAGGAGGCCAAAAGTGGATTTTGTGAAATCCACATAGTTTCAAAGATTTTCTTCAGAAAAGTGGCTCAGGATAGTTGATTTCACAGTCTGATGTCATTTTCATGAATATCTGCAACTTTCAGCACTTTACTGGCATTTTCAAATTTTTATGCTCTTAAAGTGCGTTTCAGGCAGAGAGGAGGCCAAAAGTGGATTTTGTGAAATCCACATAGTTTCAAAGATTTTCTTCAGAAAAGTGGCTCAGGATAGTTGATTTCACAGTCTGATGTCATTTTCATGAATATCTGCAACTTTCAGCACTTTACTGGCATTTTCAATTTTTTATGCTCTTAAAGTGCGTTTCAGGCAGAGAGGAGGCCAAAAGTGGATTTTGTGAAATCCACATAGTTTCAAAGATTTTCTTCAGAAAAGTGGCTCAGGATAGTTGATTTCACAGTCTGATGTCATTTTCATGAATATCTGCAACTTTCAGCACTTTACTGGCATTTTCAAATTTTTATGCTCTTAAAGTGCGTTTCAGGCAGAGAGGAGGCCAAAAGTGGATTTTGTGAAATCCACATAGTTTCAAAGATTTTCTTCAGAAAAGTGGCTCAGGATAGTTGATTTCACAGTCTGATGTCATTTTCATGAATATCTGCAACTTTCAGCACTTTACTGGCATTTTCAAAATTTTTATGCTCTTAAAGTGCGTTTCAGGCAGAGAGGAGGCCAAAAGTGGATTTTGTGAAATCCACATAGTTTCAAAGATTTTCTTCAGAAAAGTGGCTCAGGATAGTTGATTTCACAGTCTGATGTCATTTTCATGAATATCTGCAACTTTCAGCACTTTACTGGCATTTTCAATTTTTTATGCTCTTAAAGTGCGTTTCAGGCAGAGAGGAGGCCAAAAGTGGATTTTGTGAAATCCACATAGTTTCAAAGATTTTCTTCAGAAAAGTGGCTCAGGATAGTTGATTTCACAGTCTGATGTCATTTTCATGAATATCTGCAACTTTCAGCACTTTACTGGCATTTTCAATTTTTTATGCTCTTAAAGTGCGTTTCAGGCAGAGAGGAGGCCAAAAGTGGATTTTGTGAAATCCACATAGTTTCAAAGATTTTCTTCAGAAAAGTGGCTCAGGATAGTTGATTTCACAGTCTGATGTCATTTTCATGAATATCTGCAACTTTCAGCACTTTACTGGCATTTTCAATTTTTTATGCTCTTAAAGTGCGTTTCAGGCAGAGAGGAGGCCAAAAGTGGATTTTGTGAAATCCACATAGTTTCAAAGATTTTCTTCAGAAAAGTGGCTCAGGATAGTTGATTTCACAGTCTGATGTCATTTTCATGAATATCTGCAACTTTCAGCACTTTACTGGCATTTTCAATTTTTTATGCTCTTAAAGTGCGTTTCAGGCAGAGAGGAGGCCAAAAGTGGATTTTGTGAAATCCACATAGTTTCAAAGATTTTCTTCAGAAAAGTGGCTCAGGATAGTTGATTTCACAGTCTGATGTCATTTTCATGAATATCTGCAACTTTCAGCACTTTACTGGCATTTTCAAATTTTTATGCTCTTAAAGTGCGTTTCAGGCAGAGAGGAGGCCAAAAGTGGATTTTGTGAAATCCACATAGTTTCAAAGATTTTCTTCAGAAAAGTGGCTCAGGATAGTTGATTTCACAGTCTGATGTCATTTTCATGAATATCTGCAACTTTCAGCACTTTACTGGCATTTTCAATTTTTTATGCTCTTAAAGTGCGTTTCAGGCAGAGAGGAGGCCAAAAGTGGATTTTGTGAAATCCACATAGTTTCAAAGATTTTCTTCAGAAAAGTGGCTCAGGATAGTTGATTTCACAGTCTGATGTCATTTTCATGAATATCTGCAACTTTCAGCACTTTACTGGCATTTTCAATTTTTATGCTCTTAAAGTGCGTTTCAGGCAGAGAGGAGGCCAAAAGTGGATTTTGTGAAATCCACATAGTTTCAAAGATTTTCTTCAGAAAAGTGGCTCAGGATAGTTGATTTCACAGTCTGATGTCATTTTCATGAATATCTGCAACTTTCAGCACTTTACTGGCATTTTCAAATTTTTATGCTCTTAAAGTGCGTTTCAGGCAGAGAGGAGGCCAAAAGTGGATTTTGTGAAATCCACATAGTTTCAAAGATTTTCTTCAGAAAAGTGGCTCAGGATAGTTGATTTCACAGTCTGATGTCATTTTCATGAATATCTGCAACTTTCAGCACTTTACTGGCATTTTCAATTTTTATGCTCTTAAAGTGCGTTTCAGGCAGAGAGGAGGCCAAAAGTGGATTTTGTGAAATCCACATAGTTTCAAAGATTTTCTTCAGAAAAGTGGCTCAGGATAGTTGATTTCACAGTCTGATGTCATTTTCATGAATATCTGCAACTTTCAGCACTTTACTGGCATTTTCAATTTTTATGCTCTTAAAGTGCGTTTCAGGCAGAGAGGAGGCCAAAAGTGGATTTTGTGAAATCCACATAGTTTCAAAGATTTTCTTCAGAAAAGTGGCTCAGGATAGTTGATTTCACAGTCTGATGTCATTTTCATGAATATCTGCAACTTTCAGCACTTTACTGGCATTTTCAAATTTTTATGCTCTTAAAGTGCGTTTCAGGCAGAGAGGAGGCCAAAAGTGGATTTTGTGAAATCCACATAGTTTCAAAGATTTTCTTCAGAAAAGTGGCTCAGGATAGTTGATTTCACAGTCTGATGTCATTTTCATGAATATCTGCAACTTTCAGCACTTTACTGGCATTTTCAATTTTTTATGCTCTTAAAGTGCGTTTCAGGCAGAGAGGAGGCCAAAAGTGGATTTTGTGAAATCCACATAGTTTCAAAGATTTTCTTCAGAAAAGTGGCTCAGGATAGTTGATTTCACAGTCTGATGTCATTTTCATGAATATCTGCAACTTTCAGCACTTTACTGGCATTTTCAAAATTTTTATGCTCTTAAAGTGCGTTTCAGGCAGAGAGGAGGCCAAAAGTGGATTTTGTGAAATCCACATAGTTTCAAAGATTTTCTTCAGAAAAGTGGCTCAGGATAGTTGATTTCACAGTCTGATGTCATTTTCATGAATATCTGCAACTTTCAGCACTTTACTGGCATTTTCAAATTTTTATGCTCTTAAAGTGCGTTTCAGGCAGAGAGGAGGCCAAAAGTGGATTTTGTGAAATCCACATAGTTTCAAAGATTTTCTTCAGAAAAGTGGCTCAGGATAGTTGATTTCACAGTCTGATGTCATTTTCATGAATATCTGCAACTTTCAGCACTTTACTGGCATTTTCAAATTTTATGCTCTTAAAGTGCGTTTCAGGCAGAGAGGAGGCCAAAAGTGGATTTTGTGAAATCCACATAGTTTCAAAGATTTTCTTCAGAAAAGTGGCTCAGGATAGTTGATTTCACAGTCTGATGTCATTTTCATGAATATCTGCAACTTTCAGCACTTTACTGGCATTTTCAATTTTTTATGCTCTTAAAGTGCGTTTCAGGCAGAGAGGAGGCCAAAAGTGGATTTTGTGAAATCCACATAGTTTCAAAGATTTTCTTCAGAAAAGTGGCTCAGGATAGTTGATTTCACAGTCTGATGTCATTTTCATGAATATCTGCAACTTTCAGCACTTTACTGGCATTTTCAAAATTTTTATGCTCTTAAAGTGCGTTTCAGGCAGAGAGGAGGCCAAAAGTGGATTTTGTGAAATCCACATAGTTTCAAAGATTTTCTTCAGAAAAGTGGCTCAGGATAGTTGATTTCACAGTCTGATGTCATTTTCATGAATATCTGCAACTTTCAGCACTTTACTGGCATTTTCAATTTTTTATGCTCTTAAAGTGCGTTTCAGGCAGAGAGGAGGCCAAAAGTGGATTTTGTGAAATCCACATAGTTTCAAAGATTTTCTTCAGAAAAGTGGCTCAGGATAGTTGATTTCACAGTCTGATGTCATTTTCATGAATATCTGCAACTTTCAGCACTTTACTGGCATTTTCAAATTTTTATGCTCTTAAAGTGCGTTTCAGGCAGAGAGGAGGCCAAAAGTGGATTTTGTGAAATCCACATAGTTTCAAAGATTTTCTTCAGAAAAGTGGCTCAGGATAGTTGATTTCACAGTCTGATGTCATTTTCATGAATATCTGCAACTTTCAGCACTTTACTGGCATTTTCAAATTTTTTATGCTCTTAAAGTGCGTTTCAGGCAGAGAGGAGGCCAAAAGTGGATTTTGTGAAATCCACATAGTTTCAAAGATTTTCTTCAGAAAAGTGGCTCAGGATAGTTGATTTCACAGTCTGATGTCATTTTCATGAATATCTGCAACTTTCAGCACTTTACTGGCATTTTCAAAATTTTTATGCTCTTAAAGTGCGTTTCAGGCAGAGAGGAGGCCAAAAGTGGATTTTGTGAAATCCACATAGTTTCAAAGATTTTCTTCAGAAAAGTGGCTCAGGATAGTTGATTTCACAGTCTGATGTCATTTTCATGAATATCTGCAACTTTCAGCACTTTACTGGCATTTTCAAATTTTTATGCTCTTAAAGTGCGTTTCAGGCAGAGAGGAGGCCAAAAGTGGATTTTGTGAAATCCACATAGTTTCAAAGATTTTCTTCAGAAAAGTGGCTCAGGATAGTTGATTTCACAGTCTGATGTCATTTTCATGAATATCTGCAACTTTCAGCACTTTACTGGCATTTTCAATTTTTTATGCTCTTAAAGTGCGTTTCAGGCAGAGAGGAGGCCAAAAGTGGATTTTGTGAAATCCACATAGTTTCAAAGATTTTCTTCAGAAAAGTGGCTCAGGATAGTTGATTTCACAGTCTGATGTCATTTTCATGAATATCTGCAACTTTCAGCACTTTACTGGCATTTTCAATTTTTATGCTCTTAAAGTGCGTTTCAGGCAGAGAGGAGGCCAAAAGTGGATTTTGTGAAATCCACATAGTTTCAAAGATTTTCTTCAGAAAAGTGGCTCAGGATAGTTGATTTCACAGTCTGATGTCATTTTCATGAATATCTGCAACTTTCAGCACTTTACTGGCATTTTCAATTTTTATGCTCTTAAAGTGCGTTTCAGGCAGAGAGGAGGCCAAAAGTGGATTTTGTGAAATCCACATAGTTTCAAAGATTTTCTTCAGAAAAGTGGCTCAGGATAGTTGATTTCACAGTCTGATGTCATTTTCATGAATATCTGCAACTTTCAGCACTTTACTGGCATTTTCAATTTTTTATGCTCTTAAAGTGCGTTTCAGGCAGAGAGGAGGCCAAAAGTGGATTTTGTGAAATCCACATAGTTTCAAAGATTTTCTTCAGAAAAGTGGCTCAGGATAGTTGATTTCACAGTCTGATGTCATTTTCATGAATATCTGCAACTTTCAGCACTTTACTGGCATTTTCAATTTTTTATGCTCTTAAAGTGCGTTTCAGGCAGAGAGGAGGCCAAAAGTGGATTTTGTGAAATCCACATAGTTTCAAAGATTTTCTTCAGAAAAGTGGCTCAGGATAGTTGATTTCACAGTCTGATGTCATTTTCATGAATATCTGCAACTTTCAGCACTTTACTGGCATTTTCAATTTTTTATGCTCTTAAAGTGCGTTTCAGGCAGAGAGGAGGCCAAAAGTGGATTTTGTGAAATCCACATAGTTTCAAAGATTTTCTTCAGAAAAGTGGCTCAGGATAGTTGATTTCACAGTCTGATGTCATTTTCATGAATATCTGCAACTTTCAGCACTTTACTGGCATTTTCAAATTTTTATGCTCTTAAAGTGCGTTTCAGGCAGAGAGGAGGCCAAAAGTGGATTTTGTGAAATCCACATAGTTTCAAAGATTTTCTTCAGAAAAGTGGCTCAGGATAGTTGATTTCACAGTCTGATGTCATTTTCATGAATATCTGCAACTTTCAGCACTTTACTGGCATTTTCAATTTTTTATGCTCTTAAAGTGCGTTTCAGGCAGAGAGGAGGCCAAAAGTGGATTTTGTGAAATCCACATAGTTTCAAAGATTTTCTTCAGAAAAGTGGCTCAGGATAGTTGATTTCACAGTCTGATGTCATTTTCATGAATATCTGCAACTTTCAGCACTTTACTGGCATTTTCAAAATTTTTATGCTCTTAAAGTGCGTTTCAGGCAGAGAGGAGGCCAAAAGTGGATTTTGTGAAATCCACATAGTTTCAAAGATTTTCTTCAGAAAAGTGGCTCAGGATAGTTGATTTCACAGTCTGATGTCATTTTCATGAATATCTGCAACTTTCAGCACTTTACTGGCATTTTCAATTTTTATGCTCTTAAAGTGCGTTTCAGGCAGAGAGGAGGCCAAAAGTGGATTTTGTGAAATCCACATAGTTTCAAAGATTTTCTTCAGAAAAGTGGCTCAGGATAGTTGATTTCACAGTCTGATGTCATTTTCATGAATATCTGCAACTTTCAGCACTTTACTGGCATTTTCAAAATTTTTATGCTCTTAAAGTGCGTTTCAGGCAGAGAGGAGGCCAAAAGTGGATTTGTGAAATCCACATAGTTTCAAAGATTTTCTTCAGAAAAGTGGCTCAGGATAGTTGATTTCACAGTCTGATGTCATTTTCATGAATATCTGCAACTTTCAGCACTTTACTGGCATTTTCAATTTTTATGCTCTTAAAGTGCGTTTCAGGCAGAGAGGAGGCCAAAAGTGGATTTTGTGAAATCCACATAGTTTCAAAGATTTTCTTCAGAAAAGTGGCTCAGGATAGTTGATTTCACAGTCTGATGTCATTTTCATGAATATCTGCAACTTTCAGCACTTTACTGGCATTTTCAATTTTTTATGCTCTTAAAGTGCGTTTCAGGCAGAGAGGAGGCCAAAAGTGGATTTTGTGAAATCCACATAGTTTCAAAGATTTTCTTCAGAAAAGTGGCTCAGGATAGTTGATTTCACAGTCTGATGTCATTTTCATGAATATCTGCAACTTTCAGCACTTTACTGGCATTTTCAAAATTTTTATGCTCTTAAAGTGCGTTTCAGGCAGAGAGGAGGCCAAAAGTGGATTTTGTGAAATCCACATAGTTTCAAAGATTTTCTTCAGAAAAGTGGCTCAGGATAGTTGATTTCACAGTCTGATGTCATTTTCATGAATATCTGCAACTTTCAGCACTTTACTGGCATTTTCAAATTTTTATGCTCTTAAAGTGCGTTTCAGGCAGAGAGGAGGCCAAAAGTGGATTTTGTGAAATCCACATAGTTTCAAAGATTTCTTCAGAAAAGTGGCTCAGGATAGTTGATTTCACAGTCTGATGTCATTTTCATGAATATCTGCAACTTTCAGCACTTTACTGGCATTTTCATTTTTTATGCTCTTAAAGTGCGTT
>JAFEUB010001821.1:0-15184 GCA_024529925.1 Ophthalmolycus amberensis | reverse complement strand
TTTCTTCAGAAAAGATAGTTGATTTCACAGTCTGATGTCATTTTCATGAATATCTGCAACTTTCAGCACTTTACTGGCATTTTCAAATTTTTATGCTCTTAAAGTGCGTTTCAGGCAGAGAGGAGGCCAAAAGTGGATTTGTGAAATCCACATAGTTTCAAAGATTTTCTTCAGAAAAGTGGCTCAGGATAGTTGATTTCACAGTCTGATGTCATTTTCATGAATATCTGCAACTTTCAGCACTTTACTGGCATTTTCAACTTTTTTTTATGCTCTTAAAGTGCGTTTCAGGCAGAGAGGAGGCCAAAAGTGGATTTTGTGAAATCCACATAGTTTCAAAGATTTTCTTCAGAAAAGTGGCTCAGGATAGTTGATTTCACAGTCTGATGTCATTTTCATGAATATCTGCAACTTTCAGCACTTTACTGGCATTTTCAATTTTTTATGCTCTTAAAGTGCGTTTCAGGCAGAGAGGAGGCCAAAAGTGGATTTTGTGAAATCCACATAGTTTCAAAGATTTTCTTCAGAAAAGTGGCTCAGGATAGTTGATTTCACAGTCTGATGTCATTTTCATGAATATCTGCAACTTTCAGCACTTTACTGGCATTTTCAATTTTTTATGCTCTTAAAGTGCGTTTCAGGCAGAGAGGAGGCCAAAAGTGGATTTTGTGAAATCCACATAGTTTCAAAGATTTTCTTCAGAAAAGTGGCTCAGGATAGTTGATTTCACAGTCTGATGTCATTTTCATGAATATCTGCAACTTTCAGCACTTTACTGGCATTTTCAATTTTTTATGCTCTTAAAGTGCGTTTCAGGCAGAGAGGAGGCCAAAAGTGGATTTTGTGAAATCCACATAGTTTCAAAGATTTTCTTCAGAAAAGTGGCTCAGGATAGTTGATTTCACAGTCTGATGTCATTTTCATGAATATCTGCAACTTTCAGCACTTTACTTTCATTTTTTTTTATGCTCTTAAAGTGCGTTTCAGGCAGAGAGGAGGCCAAAAGTGGATTTTGTGAAATCCACATAGTTTCAAAGATTTTCTTCAGAAAAGTGGCTCAGGATAGTTGATTTCACAGTCTGATGTCATTTTCATGAATATCTGCAACTTTCAGCACTTTACTGGCATTTTCAATTTTTTATGCTCTTAAAGTGCGTTTCAGGCAGAGAGGAGGCCAAAAGTGGATTTTGTGAAATCCACATAGTTTCAAAGATTTTCTTCAGAAAAGTGGCTCAGGATAGTTGATTTCACAGTCTGATGTCATTTTCATGAATATCTGCAACTTTCAGCACTTTACTGGCATTTTCAAATTTTTATGCTCTTAAAGTGCGTTTCAGGCAGAGAGGAGGCCAAAAGTGGATTTTGTGAAATCCACATAGTTTCAAAGATTTTCTTCAGAAAAGTGGCTCAGGATAGTTGATTTCACAGTCTGATGTCATTTTCATGAATATCTGCAACTTTCAGCACTTTACTGGCATTTTCAATTTTTATGCTCTTAAAGTGCGTTTCAGGCAGAGAGGAGGCCAAAAGTGGATTTTGTGAAATCCACATAGTTTCAAAGATTTTCTTCAGAAAAGTGGCTCAGGATAGTTGATTTCACAGTCTGATGTCATTTTCATGAATATCTGCAACTTTCAGCACTTTACTGGCATTTTCAATTTTTTATGCTCTTAAAGTGCGTTTCAGGCAGAGAGGAGGCCAAAAGTGGATTTTGTGAAATCCACATAGTTTCAAAGATTTTCTTCAGAAAAGTGGCTCAGGATAGTTGATTTCACAGTCTGATGTCATTTTCATGAATATCTGCAACTTTCAGCACTTTACTGGCATTTTCAAAATTTTTATGCTCTTAAAGTGCGTTTCAGGCAGAGAGGAGGCCAAAAGTGGATTTTGTGAAATCCACATAGTTTCAAAGATTTTCTTCAGAAAAGTGGCTCAGGATAGTTGATTTCACAGTCTGATGTCATTTTCATGAATATCTGCAACTTTCAGCACTTTACTGGCATTTTCAATTTTTATGCTCTTAAAGTGCGTTTCAGGCAGAGAGGAGGCCAAAAGTGGATTTTGTGAAATCCACATAGTTTCAAAGATTTTCTTCAGAAAAGTGGCTCAGGATAGTTGATTTCACAGTCTGATGTCATTTTCATGAATATCTGCAACTTTCAGCACTTTACTGGCATTTTCAATTTTTATGCTCTTAAAGTGCGTTTCAGGCAGAGAGGAGGCCAAAAGTGGATTTTGTGAAATCCACATAGTTTCAAAGATTTTCTTCAGAAAAGTGGCTCAGGATAGTTGATTTCACAGTCTGATGTCATTTTCATGAATATCTGCAACTTTCAGCACTTTACTGGCATTTTCAATTTTTTATGCTCTTAAAGTGCGTTTCAGGCAGAGAGGAGGCCAAAAGTGGATTTTGTGAAATCCACATAGTTTCAAAGATTTTCTTCAGAAAAGTGGCTCAGGATAGTTGATTTCACAGTCTGATGTCATTTTCATGAATATCTGCAACTTTCAGCACTTTACTGGCATTTTCAATTTTTTATGCTCTTAAAGTGCGTTTCAGGCAGAGAGGAGGCCAAAAGTGGATTTTGTGAAATCCACATAGTTTCAAAGATTTTCTTCAGAAAAGTGGCTCAGGATAGTTGATTTCACAGTCTGATGTCATTTTCATGAATATCTGCAACTTTCAGCACTTTACTGGCATTTTCAATTTTTATGCTCTTAAAGTGCGTTTCAGGCAGAGAGGAGGCCAAAAGTGGATTTTGTGAAATCCACATAGTTTCAAAGATTTTCTTCAGAAAAGTGGCTCAGGATAGTTGATTTCACAGTCTGATGTCATTTTCATGAATATCTGCAACTTTCAGCACTTTACTGGCATTTTCAATTTTTTATGCTCTTAAAGTGCGTTTCAGGCAGAGAGGAGGCCAAAAGTGGATTTTGTGAAATCCACATAGTTTCAAAGATTTTCTTCAGAAAAGTGGCTCAGGATAGTTGATTTCACAGTCTGATGTCATTTTCATGAATATCTGCAACTTTCAGCACTTTACTGGCATTTTCAATTTTTTATGCTCTTAAAGTGCGTTTCAGGCAGAGAGGAGGCCAAAAGTGGATTTTGTGAAATCCACATAGTTTCAAAGATTTTCTTCAGAAAAGTGGCTCAGGATAGTTGATTTCACAGTCTGATGTCATTTTCATGAATATCTGCAACTTTCAGCACTTTACTGGCATTTTCAATTTTTTATGCTCTTAAAGTGCGTTTCAGGCAGAGAGGAGGCCAAAAGTGGATTTTGTGAAATCCACATAGTTTCAAAGATTTTCTTCAGAAAAGTGGCTCAGGATAGTTGATTTCACAGTCTGATGTCATTTTCATGAATATCTGCAACTTTCAGCACTTTACTGGCATTTTCAATTTTTTATGCTCTTAAAGTGCGTTTCAGGCAGAGAGGAGGCCAAAAGTGGATTTTGTGAAATCCACATAGTTTCAAAGATTTTCTTCAGAAAAGTGGCTCAGGATAGTTGATTTCACAGTCTGATGTCATTTTCATGAATATCTGCAACTTTCAGCACTTTACTGGCATTTTCAATTTTTATGCTCTTAAAGTGCGTTTCAGGCAGAGAGGAGGCCAAAAGTGGATTTTGTGAAATCCACATAGTTTCAAAGATTTTCTTCAGAAAAGTGGCTCAGGATAGTTGATTTCACAGTCTGATGTCATTTTCATGAATATCTGCAACTTTCAGCACTTTACTGGCATTTTCAATTTTTTATGCTCTTAAAGTGCGTTTCAGGCAGAGAGGAGGCCAAAAGTGGATTTTGTGAAATCCACATAGTTTCAAAGATTTTCTTCAGAAAAGTGGCTCAGGATAGTTGATTTCACAGTCTGATGTCATTTTCATGAATATCTGCAACTTTCAGCACTTTACTGGCATTTTCAAATTTTTATGCTCTTAAAGTGCGTTTCAGGCAGAGAGGAGGCCAAAAGTGGATTTTGTGAAATCCACATAGTTTCAAAGATTTTCTTCAGAAAAGTGGCTCAGGATAGTTGATTTCACAGTCTGATGTCATTTTCATGAATATCTGCAACTTTCAGCACTTTACTGGCATTTTCAATTTTTTATGCTCTTAAAGTGCGTTTCAGGCAGAGAGGAGGCCAAAAGTGGATTTTGTGAAATCCACATAGTTTCAAAGATTTTCTTCAGAAAAGTGGCTCAGGATAGTTGATTTCACAGTCTGATGTCATTTTCATGAATATCTGCAACTTTCAGCACTTTACTGGCATTTTCAATTTTTTATGCTCTTAAAGTGCGTTTCAGGCAGAGAGGAGGCCAAAAGTGGATTTTGTGAAATCCACATAGTTTCAAAGATTTTCTTCAGAAAAGTGGCTCAGGATAGTTGATTTCACAGTCTGATGTCATTTTCATGAATATCTGCAACTTTCAGCACTTTACTGGCATTTTCAATTTTTTATGCTCTTAAAGTGCGTTTCAGGCAGAGAGGAGGCCAAAAGTGGATTTTGTGAAATCCACATAGTTTCAAAGATTTTCTTCAGAAAAGTGGCTCAGGATAGTTGATTTCACAGTCTGATGTCATTTTCATGAATATCTGCAACTTTCAGCACTTTACTGGCATTTTCAATTTTTTATGCTCTTAAAGTGCGTTTCAGGCAGAGAGGAGGCCAAAAGTGGATTTTGTGAAATCCACATAGTTTCAAAGATTTTCTTCAGAAAAGTGGCTCAGGATAGTTGATTTCACAGTCTGATGTCATTTTCATGAATATCTGCAACTTTCAGCACTTTACTGGCATTTTCAATTTTTATGCTCTTAAAGTGCGTTTCAGGCAGAGAGGAGGCCAAAAGTGGATTTTGTGAAATCCACATAGTTTCAAAGATTTTCTTCAGAAAAGTGGCTCAGGATAGTTGATTTCACAGTCTGATGTCATTTTCATGAATATCTGCAACTTTCAGCACTTTACTGGCATTTTCAATTTTTTATGCTCTTAAAGTGCGTTTCAGGCAGAGAGGAGGCCAAAAGTGGATTTTGTGAAATCCACATAGTTTCAAAGATTTTCTTCAGAAAAGTGGCTCAGGATAGTTGATTTCACAGTCTGATGTCATTTTCATGAATATCTGCAACTTTCAGCACTTTACTGGCATTTTCAATTTTTTATGCTCTTAAAGTGCGTTTCAGGCAGAGAGGAGGCCAAAAGTGGATTTTGTGAAATCCACATAGTTTCAAAGATTTTCTTCAGAAAAGTGGCTCAGGATAGTTGATTTCACAGTCTGATGTCATTTTCATGAATATCTGCAACTTTCAGCACTTTACTGGCATTTTCAATTTTTTATGCTCTTAAAGTGCGTTTCAGGCAGAGAGGAGGCCAAAAGTGGATTTTGTGAAATCCACATAGTTTCAAAGATTTTCTTCAGAAAAGTGGCTCAGGATAGTTGATTTCACAGTCTGATGTCATTTTCATGAATATCTGCAACTTTCAGCACTTTACTGGCATTTTCAATTTTTATGCTCTTAAAGTGCGTTTCAGGCAGAGAGGAGGCCAAAAGTGGATTTTGTGAAATCCACATAGTTTCAAAGATTTTCTTCAGAAAAGTGGCTCAGGATAGTTGATTTCACAGTCTGATGTCATTTTCATGAATATCTGCAACTTTCAGCACTTTACTGGCATTTTCAATTTTTATGCTCTTAAAGTGCGTTTCAGGCAGAGAGGAGGCCAAAAGTGGATTTTGTGAAATCCACATAGTTTCAAAGATTTTCTTCAGAAAAGTGGCTCAGGATAGTTGATTTCACAGTCTGATGTCATTTTCATGAATATCTGCAACTTTCAGCACTTTACTGGCATTTTCAATTTTTTATGCTCTTAAAGTGCGTTTCAGGCAGGAGGAGGCCAGTTTTGGATTTTGTCAAAGATCCACAAAATTGGTTTATTTGCATCAAGGCTTCATGATTTGTCTGAAGTCTATTGTCATCAAAATTTCACTCTTTTCCAACTTTTTCATAAATTTAAAAGCTCTTGAAATTTGGCATTGTGAATTTTAGGGTCGGTTTCAAAGTGGTTTCAGAAATAAGGATTTAAAGAATTTTTGATGAAAAGTGATCATAGGCACTTTCAGCCAAAACACAGTGGACAGTCAGTTTTTCACAATATGTGAGCTTAGGGGATTCTCATTTGGCATTTTATCCAGAATATCTGCACAAATTCAGCTCAAAGACTTTTCATTTCAGAAAGTGAGCTCAATTTCAGAAGAGTTGGTTCTTTCAGGAGTGCACATTTCCAATTTGAGCATTCAAAAGTTAAAGAAGTTTTTTCAGTGAGGACAAGGCATTTTGATCACATTTTTGATCAAAATTTTTATAAAAGGGTCGAAAAGTGGATTTTTCAGCACAAATGTCATTAATTTCAATCAGCAGTTTCAAAATTTAGTGAAATCAAAATGTTTTTGTTTTATTTTGTTGAAAAGTGGTTCTCAGAAAAGTCATAAAGTTGATGCAATTTCACAATTATGTGGTTCTTTTATGCATTTAAAATCTTCAAAACTTTCTTGCCACTTTTCAGCAAGATGTTACAAAGTTAATTTTAATAAAAGTAGTTAAAACAAATTTTTAAAAAGATGTTTCAAAATTTTCCTCAAAAATGGTCAGGTAGTTGATTCAACAGTTGATTCATTTTATGATATCTGCAACTTTGCATTTACCATTTTTAAATTGAATCAGGCGTATTCTGCCAAAAGGAAAAGGCTCAGGCACACAAAGGATTTTAAAAACAATATTTTCATGCTCTTAAAGTGCGTTTTCAGGCAGAGAGGAGGCCAAAAGTGGATTTTGTGAAATCCACATAGTTTCAAAGATTTTCTTCAGAAAAGTGGCTCAGGATAGTTGATTTCACAGTCTGATGTCATTTTCATGAATATCTGCAACTTTCAGCACTTTACTGGCATTTTCAATTTCTTTATGCTCTTAAAGTGCGTTTCAGGCAGAGAGGAGGCCAAAAGTGGATTTTGTGAAATCCACATAGTTTCAAAGATTTTCTTCAGAAAAGTGGCTCAGGATAGTTTGATTTCACAGTCTGATGTCATTTTCATGAATATCTGCAACTTTCAGCACTTTACTGGCATTTTCAATTTTTTTATGCTCTTAAAGTGCGTTTCAGGCAGAGAGGAGGCCAAAGTGGATTTTGTGAAAGTCCACATAGTTTCAAAGATTTTCTTCAGAAAGTGGCTCAGGATAGTTGATTTCACAGTCTGATGTCATTTTCATGAATATCTGCAACCTTTCAGCACTTTACTGGCATTTTCAAAATTTTTATGCTTCTTAAAGTGCGTTTCAGGCAGAGAGGAGGCCAAAAGTGGATTTTGTGAAATCCACATAGTTTCAAAGATTTTCTTCAGAAAAGTGGCTCAGGATAGTTGATTTCACAGTCTGATGTCATTTTCATGAATATCTGCAACTTTCAGCACTTTACTGGCATTTTCAATTTTTTATGCTCTTAAAGTGCGTTTCAGGCAGAGAGGAGGCCAAAAGTGGATTTTGTGAAATCCACATAGTTTCAAAGATTTTCTTCAGAAAAGTGGCTCAGGATAGTTGATTTCACAGTCTGATGTCATTTTCATGAATATCTGCAACTTTCAGCACTTTACTGGCATTTTCAATTTTTTATGCTCTTAAAGTGCGTTTCAGGCAGAGAGGAGGCCAAAAGTGGATTTTGTGAAATCCACATAGTTTCAAAGATTTTCTTCAGAAAAGTGGCTCAGGATAGTTGATTTCACAGTCTGATGTCATTTTCATGAATATCTGCAACTTTCAGCACTTTACTGGCATTTTCAATTTTTTATGCTCTTAAAGTGCGTTTCAGGCAGAGAGGAGGCCAAAAGTGGATTTTGTGAAATCCACATAGTTTCAAAGATTTTCTTCAGAAAAGTGGCTCAGGATAGTTGATTTCACAGTCTGATGTCATTTTCATGAATATCTGCAACTTTCAGCACTTTACTGGCATTTTCAATTTTTTATGCTCTTAAAGTGCGTTTCAGGCAGAGAGGAGGCCAAAAGTGGATTTTGTGAAATCCACATAGTTTCAAAGATTTTCTTCAGAAAAGTGGCTCAGGATAGTTGATTTCACAGTCTGATGTCATTTTCATGAATATCTGCAACTTTCAGCACTTTACTGGCATTTTCAATTTTTTATGCTCTTAAAGTGCGTTTCAGGCAGAGAGGAGGCCAAAAGTGGATTTTGTGAAATCCACATAGTTTCAAAGATTTTCTTCAGAAAAGTGGCTCAGGATAGTTGATTTCACAGTCTGATGTCATTTTCATGAATATCTGCAACTTTCAGCACTTTACTGGCATTTTCAATTTTTATGCTCTTAAAGTGCGTTTCAGGCAGAGAGGAGGCCAAAAGTGGATTTTGTGAAATCCACATAGTTTCAAAGATTTTCTTCAGAAAAGTGGCTCAGGATAGTTGATTTCACAGTCTGATGTCATTTTCATGAATATCTGCAACTTTCAGCACTTTACTGGCATTTTCAATTTTTTATGCTCTTAAAGTGCGTTTCAGGCAGAGAGGAGGCCAAAAGTGGATTTTGTGAAATCCACATAGTTTCAAAGATTTTCTTCAGAAAAGTGGCTCAGGATAGTTGATTTCACAGTCTGATGTCATTTTCATGAATATCTGCAACTTTCAGCACTTTACTGGCATTTTCAATTTTTTATGCTCTTAAAGTGCGTTTCAGGCAGAGAGGAGGCCAAAAGTGGATTTTGTGAAATCCACATAGTTTCAAAGATTTTCTTCAGAAAAGTGGCTCAGGATAGTTGATTTCACAGTCTGATGTCATTTTCATGAATATCTGCAACTTTCAGCACTTTACTGGCATTTTCAATTTTTTATGCTCTTAAAGTGCGTTTCAGGCAGAGAGGAGGCCAAAAGTGGATTTTGTGAAATCCACATAGTTTCAAAGATTTTCTTCAGAAAAGTGGCTCAGGATAGTTGATTTCACAGTCTGATGTCATTTTCATGAATATCTGCAACTTTCAGCACTTTACTGGCATTTTCAATTTTTATGCTCTTAAAGTGCGTTTCAGGCAGAGAGGAGGCCAAAAGTGGATTTTGTGAAATCCACATAGTTTCAAAGATTTTCTTCAGAAAAGTGGCTCAGGATAGTTGATTTCACAGTCTGATGTCATTTTCATGAATATCTGCAACTTTCAGCACTTTACTGGCATTTTCAATTTTTTATGCTCTTAAAGTGCGTTTCAGGCAGAGAGGAGGCCAAAAGTGGATTTTGTGAAATCCACATAGTTTCAAAGATTTTCTTCAGAAAAGTGGCTCAGGATAGTTGATTTCACAGTCTGATGTCATTTTCATGAATATCTGCAACTTTCAGCACTTTACTGGCATTTTCAATTTTTTATGCTCTTAAAGTGCGTTTCAGGCAGAGAGGAGGCCAAAAGTGGATTTTGTGAAATCCACATAGTTTCAAAGATTTTCTTCAGAAAAGTGGCTCAGGATAGTTGATTTCACAGTCTGATGTCATTTTCATGAATATCTGCAACTTTCAGCACTTTACTGGCATTTTCAATTTTTATGCTCTTAAAGTGCGTTTCAGGCAGAGAGGAGGCCAAAAGTGGATTTTGTGAAATCCACATAGTTTCAAAGATTTTCTTCAGAAAAGTGGCTCAGGATAGTTGATTTCACAGTCTGATGTCATTTTCATGAATATCTGCAACTTTCAGCACTTTACTGGCATTTTCAATTTTTTATGCTCTTAAAGTGCGTTTCAGGCAGAGAGGAGGCCAAAAGTGGATTTTGTGAAATCCACATAGTTTCAAAGATTTTCTTCAGAAAAGTGGCTCAGGATAGTTGATTTCACAGTCTGATGTCATTTTCATGAATATCTGCAACTTTCAGCACTTTACTGGCATTTTCAATTTTTTATGCTCTTAAAGTGCGTTTCAGGCAGAGAGGAGGCCAAAAGTGGATTTTGTGAAATCCACATAGTTTCAAAGATTTTCTTCAGAAAAGTGGCTCAGGATAGTTGATTTCACAGTCTGATGTCATTTTCATGAATATCTGCAACTTTCAGCACTTTACTGGCATTTTCAATTTTTTATGCTCTTAAAGTGCGTTTCAGGCAGAGAGGAGGCCAAAAGTGGATTTTGTGAAATCCACATAGTTTCAAAGATTTTCTTCAGAAAAGTGGCTCAGGATAGTTGATTTCACAGTCTGATGTCATTTTCATGAATATCTGCAACTTTCAGCACTTTACTGGCATTTTCAATTTTTTATGCTCTTAAAGTGCGTTTCAGGCAGAGAGGAGGCCAAAAGTGGATTTTGTGAAATCCACATAGTTTCAAAGATTTTCTTCAGAAAAGTGGCTCAGGATAGTTGATTTCACAGTCTGATGTCATTTTCATGAATATCTGCAACTTTCAGCACTTTACTGGCATTTTCAATTTTTATGCTCTTAAAGTGCGTTTCAGGCAGAGAGGAGGCCAAAAGTGGATTTTGTGAAATCCACATAGTTTCAAAGATTTTCTTCAGAAAAGTGGCTCAGGATAGTTGATTTCACAGTCTGATGTCATTTTCATGAATATCTGCAACTTTCAGCACTTTACTGGCATTTTCAATTTTTTATGCTCTTAAAGTGCGTTTCAGGCAGAGAGGAGGCCAAAAGTGGATTTTGTGAAATCCACATAGTTTCAAAGATTTTCTTCAGAAAAGTGGCTCAGGATAGTTGATTTCACAGTCTGATGTCATTTTCATGAATATCTGCAACTTTCAGCACTTTACTGGCATTTTCAATTTTTATGCTCTTAAAGTGCGTTTCAGGCAGAGAGGAGGCCAAAAGTGGATTTTGTGAAATCCACATAGTTTCAAAGATTTTCTTCAGAAAAGTGGCTCAGGATAGTTGATTTCACAGTCTGATGTCATTTTCATGAATATCTGCAACTTTCAGCACTTTACTGGCATTTTCAATTTTTTATGCTCTTAAAGTGCGTTTCAGGCAGAGAGGAGGCCAAAAGTGGATTTTGTGAAATCCACATAGTTTCAAAGATTTTCTTCAGAAAAGTGGCTCAGGATAGTTGATTTCACAGTCTGATGTCATTTTCATGAATATCTGCAACTTTCAGCACTTTACTGGCATTTTCAATTTTTTATGCTCTTAAAGTGCGTTTCAGGCAGAGAGGAGGCCAAAAGTGGATTTTGTGAAATCCACATAGTTTCAAAGATTTTCTTCAGAAAAGTGGCTCAGGATAGTTGATTTCACAGTCTGATGTCATTTTCATGAATATCTGCAACTTTCAGCACTTTACTGGCATTTTCAATTTTTTATGCTCTTAAAGTGCGTTTCAGGCAGAGAGGAGGCCAAAAGTGGATTTTGTGAAATCCACATAGTTTCAAAGATTTTCTTCAGAAAAGTGGCTCAGGATAGTTGATTTCACAGTCTGATGTCATTTTCATGAATATCTGCAACTTTCAGCACTTTACTGGCATTTTCAATTTTTTATGCTCTTAAAGTGCGTTTCAGGCAGAGAGGAGGCCAAAAGTGGATTTTGTGAAATCCACATAGTTTCAAAGATTTTCTTCAGAAAAGTGGCTCAGGATAGTTGATTTCACAGTCTGATGTCATTTTCATGAATATCTGCAACTTTCAGCACTTTACTGGCATTTTCAATTTTTTATGCTCTTAAAGTGCGTTTCAGGCAGAGAGGAGGCCAAAAGTGGATTTTGTGAAATCCACATAGTTTCAAAGATTTTCTTCAGAAAAGTGGCTCAGGATAGTTGATTTCACAGTCTGATGTCATTTTCATGAATATCTGCAACTTTCAGCACTTTACTGGCATTTTCAATTTTTTATGCTCTTAAAGTGCGTTTCAGGCAGAGAGGAGGCCAAAAGTGGATTTTGTGAAATCCACATAGTTTCAAAGATTTTCTTCAGAAAAGTGGCTCAGGATAGTTGATTTCACAGTCTGATGTCATTTTCATGAATATCTGCAACTTTCAGCACTTTACTGGCATTTTCAAATTTTTATGCTCTTAAAGTGCGTTTCAGGCAGAGAGGAGGCCAAAAGTGGATTTTGTGAAATCCACATAGTTTCAAAGATTTTCTTCAGAAAAGTGGCTCAGGATAGTTGATTTCACAGTCTGATGTCATTTTCATGAATATCTGCAACTTTCAGCACTTTACTGGCATTTTCAATTTTTATGCTCTTAAAGTGCGTTTCAGGCAGAGAGGAGGCCAAAAGTGGATTTTGTGAAATCCACATAGTTTCAAAGATTTTCTTCAGAAAAGTGGCTCAGGATAGTTGATTTCACAGTCTGATGTCATTTTCATGAATATCTGCAACTTTCAGCACTTTACTGGCATTTTCAAATTTTTATGCTCTTAAAGTGCGTTTCAGGCAGAGAGGAGGCCAAAAGTGGATTTTGTGAAATCCACATAGTTTCAAAGATTTTCTTCAGAAAAGTGGCTCAGGATAGTTGATTTCACAGTCTGATGTCATTTTCATGAATATCTGCAACTTTCAGCACTTTACTGGCATTTTCAATTTTTTATGCTCTTAAAGTGCGTTTCAGGCAGAGAGGAGGCCAAAAGTGGATTTTGTGAAATCCACATAGTTTCAAAGATTTTCTTCAGAAAAGTGGCTCAGGATAGTTGATTTCACAGTCTGATGTCATTTTCATGAATATCTGCAACTTTCAGCACTTTACTGGCATTTTCAATTTTTATGCTCTTAAAGTGCGTTTCAGGCAGAGAGGAGGCCAAAAGTGGATTTTGTGAAATCCACATAGTTTCAAAGATTTTCTTCAGAAAAGTGGCTCAGGATAGTTGATTTCACAGTCTGATGTCATTTTCATGAATATCTGCAACTTTCAGCACTTTACTGGCATTTTCAATTTTTTATGCTCTTAAAGTGCGTTTCAGGCAGAGAGGAGGCCAAAAGTGGATTTTGTGAAATCCACATAGTTTCAAAGATTTTCTTCAGAAAAGTGGCTCAGGATAGTTGATTTCACAGTCTGATGTCATTTTCATGAATATCTGCAACTTTCAGCACTTTACTGGCATTTTCAAAATTTTTATGCTCTTAAAGTGCGTTTCAGGCAGAGAGGAGGCCAAAAGTGGATTTTGTGAAATCCACATAGTTTCAAAGATTTTCTTCAGAAAAGTGGCTCAGGATAGTTGATTTCACAGTCTGATGTCATTTTCATGAATATCTGCAACTTTCAGCACTTTACTGGCATTTTCAAATTTTTATGCTCTTAAAGTGCGTTTCAGGCAGAGAGGAGGCCAAAAGTGGATTTTGTGAAATCCACATAGTTTCAAAGATTTTCTTCAGAAAAGTGGCTCAGGATAGTTGATTTCACAGTCTGATGTCATTTTCATGAATATCTGCAACTTTCAGCACTTTACTGGCATTTTCAATTTTTATGCTCTTAAAGTGCGTTTCAGGCAGAGAGGAGGCCAAAAGTGGATTTTGTGAAATCCACATAGTTTCAAAGATTTTCTTCAGAAAAGTGGCTCAGGATAGTTGATTTCACAGTCTGATGTCATTTTCATGAATATCTGCAACTTTCAGCACTTTACTGGCATTTTCAATTTTTATGCTCTTAAAGTGCGTTTCAGGCAGAGAGGAGGCCAAAAGTGGATTTTGTGAAATCCACATAGTTTCAAAGATTTTCTTCAGAAAAGTGGCTCAGGATAGTTGATTTCACAGTCTGATGTCATTTTCATGAATATCTGCAACTTTCAGCACTTTACTGGCATTTTCAATTTTTATGCTCTTAAAGTGCGTTTCAGGCAGAGAGGAGGCCAAAAGTGGATTTTGTGAAATCCACATAGTTTCAAAGATTTTCTTCAGAAAAGTGGCTCAGGATAGTTGATTTCACAGTCTGATGTCATTTTCATGAATATCTGCAACTTTCAGCACTTTACTGGCATTTTCAATTTTTTATGCTCTTAAAGTGCGTTTCAGGCAGAGAGGAGGCCAAAAGTGGATTTTGTGAAATCCACATAGTTTCAAAGATTTTCTTCAGAAAAGTGGCTCAGGATAGTTGATTTCACAGTCTGATGTCATTTTCATGAATATCTGCAACTTTCAGCACTTTACTGGCATTTTCAAATTTTTATGCTCTTAAAGTGCGTTTCAGGCAGAGAGGAGGCCAAAAGTGGATTTTGTGAAATCCACATAGTTTCAAAGATTTTCTTCAGAAAAGTGGCTCAGGATAGTTGATTTCACAGTCTGATGTCATTTTCATGAATATCTGCAACTTTCAGCACTTTACTGGCATTTTCAAATTTTTTATGCTCTTAAAGTGCGTTTCAGGCAGAGAGGAGGCCAAAAGTGGATTTTGTGAAATCCACATAGTTTCAAAGATTTTCTTCAGAAAAGTGGCTCAGGATAGTTGATTTCACAGTCTGATGTCATTTTCATGAATATCTGCAACTTTCAGCACTTTACTGGCATTTTCAATTTTTATGCTCTTAAAGTGCGTTTCAGGCAGAGAGGAGGCCAAAAGTGGATTTTGTGAAATCCACATAGTTTCAAAGATTTTCTTCAGAAAAGTGGCTCAGGATAGTTGATTTCACAGTCTGATGTCATTTTCATGAATATCTGCAACTTTCAGCACTTTACTGGCATTTTCAATTTTTATGCTCTTAAAGTGCGTTTCAGGCAGAGAGGAGGCCAAAAGTGGATTTTGTGAAATCCACATAGTTTCAAAGATTTTCTTCAGAAAAGTGGCTCAGGATAGTTGATTTCACAGTCTGATGTCATTTTCATGAATATCTGCAACTTTCAGCACTTTACTGGCATTTTCAATTTTTATGCTCTTAAAGTGCGTTTCAGGCAGAGAGGAGGCCAAAAGTGGATTTTGTGAAATCCACATAGTTTCAAAGATTTTCTTCAGAAAAGTGGCTCAGGATAGTTGATTTCACAGTCTGATGTCATTTTCATGAATATCTGCAACTTTCAGCACTTTACTGGCATTTTCAATTTTTTATGCTCTTAAAGTGCGTTTCAGGCAGAGAGGAGGCCAAAAGTGGATTTTGTGAAATCCACATAGTTTCAAAGATTTTCTTCAGAAAAGTGGCTCAGGATAGTTGATTTCACAGTCTGATGTCATTTTCATGAATATCTGCAACTTTCAGCACTTTACTGGCATTTTCAAATTTTTATGCTCTTAAG
>JAFEUB010001824.1:10000-23412 GCA_024529925.1 Ophthalmolycus amberensis | reverse complement strand
CAACACGTTGGTTTTATGTTAGCTTTTAAGCATTGACTAGGCTCAGGCCTTATGTACACAATTCAAGGCAGGACATACTTTCATTACTATTACAACTACAACAAATGACTTGCATACATAATTTGCGCTATTTGAAGGAAGGTCTTGATAGATTTCTATCAGAGGTGTAACTTGTTTTTCTCAGTTTTCTGTTGTCATTGTGTATAAGACTGGAGTACTCTGTAGGCTAGCTGATCCACTGTAAATGTACACACCTTCATAACTGCAATGCCTCTGCCTTCACACAAGTCTTCCTCAAACTTCTCCAGAAGTTATATGACAACAGCATATATTTTCTCTGTACAATCTTAGGCACCTTGTAAAGAACCGTCTAATCCTGAACCCAAGAAAGGAGTTCCATTCTCGTCAGAAAAAGAAATGGTAAGTTCCTTTTTGTAATATCGCAGTCGCATGCTGTTTGGCTAGAATGGGGGGAAACAACACCTCCATGACATATCAGCCTACTTCCTGGGATGGGATGTATTTCATGTCTGCAGTGCACACCGCATGCGAACAGTGAAAGTGGCAGTAGGTATTTAATCAGAATAGAATTTACTAAATTGATTCCCGGGGAGAATTTGGGTTTCATCTGTACAGTTTTGCCCATTTAGAATAGAAAAGTACACAAATTATAAGAAAATAGAAATAAGAACTAAGTATGTAAAGAAATGTGCAGTATATTACAACAATAAATAACATATATGGAAATAAGAAATGTGTAAATTATATAAACTACAATATAAAACAGTGTAAATAATAATAATGTGGAAGAACTGCAGATAACTTGTCAAACATGACTATGAATTAACCAGTCACGGTCAGTAAATAGCATCACTTGTGTGTCGGGGGATGGGCACAGCATGGACCTGCTTTGTGAGGACACCTCTTCTTATGAGGACCATCATATTTCTTCACACACTGGTCAAACACGTTGGTTTTATGTTAGCTTTTAAGCATTGACTAGGCTCAGGCCTTACGTACACAATTCAAGGCAGGACATACTTTCATACATAATTTGTGGTATTTATTGAATATGAAGGAAGGTCTTGATAGATTTCTCTCATAAGTTGAAGTTATTTTTCTCAGGTTCTTTTGTTTCCGTGTATAGGATTCATCAGTCATCTTTTATGTTCCATCCTTCCTTGCTGGCTAGTAAGCAGAATTTCAGCCAGACAAATGGCCAGTGTTGTAGAACTTTGATTGCTGAATGTAAATGAATCGCTGCTGTTTTTATATTTTCTAAGAGTGTGCCTATTTTCGACTCATTCACAGGAATTCTGTGGTGAATCAAGTGATGCTTTGAATACACCTTGTGCAACTCCCTTCACACCAGTGAATGATAACGTAAGTTGGAATGTATTCTTCTTTCACACACTGGCAAGACGTTACATGTGGGTGGCTGGGGGAAGACGGTAGTACCGGGCTGTTTTACCGGAACTATATATGTCTCCACTCTTTGGGTCAAACAGAAGCTGGTGGAATGTTTTAGAATACTTGGTAAAGTAAAATGCTGTCTGGTCACAGTGTCTTGTGAGGACAGCAGATAACTTGTCAAACATGAATTAACCATCACGGTCAGTAAATAGCATCACTTGTGTGTCGGGGGATGGGCACAGCATGGACCTGCTTTGTGAGGACACCTCTTCTTATGAGGACCATCATATTTCTTCACACACTGGTCAAACACGTTGGTTTTATGTTAGCTTTTAAGCATTGACTAGGCTCAGGCCTTATGTACACAATTCAAGGCTGGACATACTTTCATTACTATTACAACTACAACAAATGACTTGCATACATAATTTGCGCTATTTGAAGGAAGGTCTTGATAGATTTCTATCAGAGGTGTAACTTGTTTTTCTCAGTTTTCTGTTGTCATTGTGTATAAGACTGGAGTACTCTGTAGGCTAGCTGATCCACTGTAAATGTACACACCTTCATAACTGCAACGCCTCTGCCTTCACACAAGTCTTCCTCAAACTTCTCCAGAAGTTATATGACAACAGCATATATTTTCTCTGTACAATCTTAGGCACCTTGTAAAGAACCGTCTAATCCTGAACCCAAGAAAGGAGTTCCATTCTCGTCAGAAAAAGAAATGGTAAGTTCCTTTTTGTAATATCGCAGTCGCATGCTGTTTGGCTAGAATGGGGGGAAACACCTCCATGACATATCAGCCTACTTCCTGGGATGGGATGTATTTCATGTCTGCAGTGCACACCGCATGCAAACAGTGAAAGTGGCAGTAGGTATTTAATCAGAATAGAATTTACTAAATTGATTCCCGGGGAGAATTTAGGTTTCATCTATACAGTTTTGCCCATTTAGAATAGAAAAGTACACAAATTATAAGAAAATAGAAATAAGAACTAAGTATGTAAAGAAATGTGCAGTATATTACAACAATAAATAACATATCTGGAAATAAGAAATGTGTAAATTATATAAACTACAATATAAAACAGTGTAAATAATAATAATGTGGAAGAACTGCAGATAACTTGTCAAACATGACTATGAATTAACCATCACGGTCAGTAAATAGCATCACTTGTGTGTCGGGGGATGGGCACAGCATGGACCTGCTTTGTGAGGACACCTCTTCTTATGAGGACCATCATATTTCTTCACACACTGGTCAAACACGTTGGTTTTATGTTAGCTTTTAAGCATTGACTAGGCTCAGGCCTTATGTACACAATTCAAGGCTGGACATACTTTCATTACTATTACAACTACAACAAATTACTTGCATACATAATTTGCGCTATTTGAAGGAAGGTCTTGATAGATTTCTATCAGAGGTGTAACTTGTTTTTCTCAGTTTTCTGTTGTCATTGTGTATAAGACTGGAGTACTCTGTAGGCTAGCTGATCCACTGTAAATGTACACACCTTCATAACTGCAACGCCTCTGCCTTCACACAAGTCTTCCTCAAACTTCTCCAGAAGTTATATGACAACAGCATATATTTTCTCTGTACAATCTTAGGCACCTTGTAAAGAACCGTCTAATCCTGAACCCAAGAAAGGAGTTCCATTCTCGTCAGAAAAAGAAATGGTAAGTTCCTTTTTGTAATATCGCAGTCGCATGCTGTTTGGCTAGAATGGGGGGAAACAACACCTCCATGACATATTAGCCTACTTCCTGGGATGGGATGTATTTCATGTCTGCAGTGCACACCGCATGCGAACAGTGAAAGTGGCAGTAGGTATTTAATCAGAATAGAATTTACTAAATTGATTCCCGGGGAGAATTTGGGTTTCATCTATACAGTTTTGCCCATTTAGAATAGAAAAGTACACAAATTATAAGAAAATAGAAATAAGAACTAAGTATGTAAAGAAATGTGCAGTATATTACAACAATAAATAACATATATGGAAATAAGAAATGTGTAAATTATATAAACTACAATATAAAACAGTGTAAATAATAATAATGTGGAAGAACTGCAGATAACTTGTCAAACATGACTATGAATTAACCGTCACGGTCAGTAAATAGCATCACTTGTGTGTCGGGGGATGGGCACAGCATGGACCTGCTTTGTGAGGACACCTCTTCTTATGAGGACCATCATATTTCTTCACACACTGGTCAAACACGTTGGTTTTATGTTAGCTTTTAAGCATTGACTAGGCTCAGGCCTTATGTACACAATTCAAGGCAGGACATACTTTCATACATAATTTGTGGTATTTATTGAATATGAAGGAAGGTCTTGATAGATTTCTCTCATAAGTTGAAGTTATTTTTCTCAGGTTCTTTTGTCTCCGTGTATAGGATTCATCAGTCATCTTTTATGTTCCATCCTTCCTTGCTGGCTAGTAAGCAGAATTTCAGCCAGACAAATGGCCAGTGTTGTAGAACTTTGATTGCTGAATGTAAATGAATCGCTGCTGTTTTTATATTTTCTAAGAGTGTGCCTATTTTCGACTCATTCACAGGAATTCTGTGGTGAATCAAGTGATGCTTTGAATACACCTTGTGCAACTCCCTTCACACCAGTGAATGATAACGTAAGTTGGAATGTATTCTTCTTTCACACACTGGCAAGACGTTACATGTGGGTGGCTGGGGGAAGACGGTAGTACCGGGCTGTTTTACCGGAACTATATATGTCTCCACTCTTTGGGTCAAACAGAAGCTGGTGGAATGTTTTAGAATACTTGGTAAAGTAAAATGCTGTCTGGTCACAGTGTCTTGTGAGGACAGCAGATAACTTGTCAAACATGAATTAACCATCACGGTCAGTAAATAGCATCACTTGTGTGTCGGGGGATGGGCACAGCATGGACCTGCTTTGTGAGGACACCTCTTCTTATGAGGACCATCATATTTCTTCACACACTGGTCAAACACGTTGGTTTTATGTTAGCTTTTAAGCATTGACTAGGCTCAGGCCTTATGTACACAATTCAAGGCAGGACATACTTTCATACATAATTTGTGGTATTTATTGAATATGAAGGAAGGTCTTGATAGATTTCTCTCATAAGTTGAAGTTATTTTTCTCAGGTTCTTTTGTCTCCGTGTATAGGATTCATCAGTCATCTTTTATGTTCCATCCTTCCTTGCTGGCTAGTAAGCAGAATTTCAGCCAGACAAATGGCCAGTGTTGTAGAACTTTGATTGCTGAATGTAAATGAATCGCTGCTGTTTTTATATTTTCTAAGAGTGTGCCTATTTTCGACTCATTCACAGGAATTCTGTGGTGAATCAAGTGATGCTTTGAATACAACTTGTGCAACTCCCTTCACACCAGTGAATGAGAACGTAAGTTGGAATGTATTCTTCTTTCACACACTGGCAAGACGTTACATGTGGGTGGCTGGGGGAAGACGGTAGTACCGGGCTGTTTTACCTGAACTATATATGTCTCCACTCTTTGGGTCAAACAGAAGCTGGTGGAATGTTTTAGAAAACTTGGTAAAGTAAAATGCTGTCTGGTCACAGTGTCTTGTGAGGACAGCAGATAACTTGTCAAACATGAATTAACCATCACGGTCAGTAAATGGCATCACTTGTGTGTCGGGGGATGGGCACAGCATGGACCTGCTTTGTGAGGACACCTCTTCTTATGAGGGCCATCATATTTCTTCACACACTGGTCAAACACGTTGGTTTTATGTTAGCTTTTAAGCATTGACTAGGCTCAGGCCTTACGTACACAATTCAAGGCAGGACATACTTTCATACATAATTTGTGGTATTTATTGAATATGAAGGAAGGTCTTGATAGATTTCTCTCATAAGTTGAAGTTATTTTTCTCAGGTTCTTTTGTTTCCGTGTATAGGATTCATCAGTCATCTTTTATGTTCCATCCTTCCTTGCTGGCTAGTAAGCAGAATTTCAGCCAGACAAATGGCCAGTGTTGTAGAACTTTGATTGCTGAATGTAAATGAATCGCTGCTGTTTTTATATTTTCTAAGAGTGTGCCTATTTTCGACTCATTCACAGGAATTCTGTGGTGAATCAAGTGATGCTTTGAATACAACTTGTGCAACTCCCTTCACACCAGTGAATGATAACGTAAGTTGGAATGTATTCTTCTTTCACACACTGGCAAGACGTTACATGTGGGTGGCTGGGGGAAGACGGTAGTACCGGGCTGTTTTACCGGAACTATATATGTCTCCACTCTTTGGGTCAAACAGAAGCTGGTGGAATGTTTTAGAAAACTTGGTAAAGTAAAATGCTGTCTGGTCACAGTGTCTTGTGAGGACAGCAGATAACTTGTCAAACATGAATTAACCATCACGGTCAGTAAATGGCATCACTTGTGTGTCGGGGGATGGGCACAGCATGGACCTGCTTTGTGAGGACACCTCTTCTTATGAGGACCATCATATTTCTTCACACACTGGTCAAACACGTTGGTTTTATGTTAGCTTTTAAGCATTGACTAGGCTCAGGCCTTATGTACACAATTCAAGGCTGGACATACTTTCATTACTATTACAACTACAACAAATGACTTGCATACATAATTTGCGCTATTTGAAGGAAGGTCTTGATAGATTTCTATCAGAGGTGTAACTTGTTTTTCTCAGTTTTCTGTTGTCATTGTGTATAAGACTGGAGTACTCTGTAGGCTAGCTGATCCACTGTAAATGTACACACCTTCATAACTGCAACGCCTCTGCCTTCACACAATAGAAATAAGAACACTTGCAAAAATAACAGTGTGGATAGTCAGTCCTAAAGATTTGAGAAACAAATAGGATTTGCCTGCATTCTCAGCAAAGCCTATTTGTGTCTGTCCATGCAGATTTCAGATGGAGTTAAATTGAATTTGTTCAATTTTAAGTCTGCTGTTTTTATTTGTCTTTAGGAAAAAGAAAAAAGATGGAGCTTGCTCAGGATGAAGCCAAGAGTTCCAAAGGTATATAGAAATGCCACGAGTTATCATGACTTGATTTTTTTTGTTTAAGTTGCAATAGTTCAGTTATGTGAAAGCCGTATATTGAACTCTGGATATTCAGTTTTAGTCTTCTTTTTTTAGACACTAAGTTTTTGTACAATTTCGAATGTTTCAAATATATATTTTAAGTGTACTATGTTACAGCCTTAAGCAGGAGTTATGTAAAGTTTATTTACCGAATACTATCGGTACAGTGGTGACATAATGCTGTTTTTATACTCATTTTAATTGAACTTAAGTATATGTAACTTTGATAAATAATATACTCGATAACCCACAAATGCTACATTTGAGTGCATCAACAGTTATTCCAAGAATGTTGTAAATCTCGACTAAACTTATGATTGTCTTTATAATAATCTAATCAAGGAAAATATGTTCTTGTGATTGGCAGATGTCTGAAGAAGATCTTCCAAAAAGCCATGGAGCAAGGTGGAAGTATCATCTGTCATGAAACACTTTAGAATACACATTTCAAAGGGACACCTTGCTACGAAGTTGGAGTGTGAGCAATGTAAGAATGCTCAAGACCATGTTTTGAAAGACAGAACTGTTCAAAACATCCGAGATTTTGTGAGGAACAGGGGCCTAACTTGCAAAAGGAATAATGTAACATGAATATCCATTAACCGTAGAGTTTAGTGCATCTGTTGCATTACTGCACCTGTTGCAGCACAGTTTGTAGCGCCGTTTACTGCGTCTGTTTCTGTTGCGGTGCCGGTTAATGGGACAGTTTGCAGTGCGTTTAACTGCGTTGTTTGCAGTGTGTTTTACTTCGTTTCACTGTGCACTGCGTCATTTGCAGTGCGTTTGCAGTGCCGGTCACTGTGTCGCTCGCAGTACAGTGCGTTTTGCCACAGTACGTTTCGCCGCAGTGCATTGCGTTTCGTCGTTTTTCTGGTCACAATGCGTTTCACTGCACACTGCATCGTTTGCAGTACGTTTCACTGTTCACTGCACCGCTTGCAGTACGTTTCACTGCGTTGTTTGCAGTGCGTTTCACTGCGCTGCTTGCAGTGCCGGTTACTGTGTCGCTTGCAGTGCAGTGCTTTTCGCTACAGTGCTTTTCGCCGCAGTGTATTGCATTTCGGCGTTTGTCTGGTCACTAGGGGTGTAACGGTTCACAAAATCCACGGTTGGGTTGGGTACGATACAGTGGAGCCACGGTTCGGTACGTTTCAGTTCAGTAGAAAACTATAAATGCCAGAGAAATGTACTTGATTTTAAAATATATTTATTCATTACAACTAACATCATAAAATTATTCTTTGACTTTGAACAATGATGGAAGTATACCTGAGTGACCCATCTTCTGGGGTGTCTTCTTAGCAACACATAAGCATAAAAAACAAAAACTGCTCCTTAATGTTATGTAGTATTGTTACTTACATCTTCCAAAAGAGATTTTTAATCTCAATGGGACTACCTGGTTAAATAAAGTTTTTTTTTTTTTTATTCAAACGTATTCGGTTCGTCATGCGTACCGAACCGTGAGCCTCGTACCGAACGGTTCAATACGAATACGCGTAGCGTTACACTGTGTCGCTTGCAGTGCGTTTCGCAGCAGTGGTTGCCTTTTGTCATTTCTTTTTTTGTCTGGTCACAGTGCGTTTCACTGCAGTGCAGTTTAAAATGTTGCTGTTTTCTTTTTTTTACGACAAAGAAATCTTATACTGTCATCTAAATGTTTAAAGTCATGTACATCATAATACATGTATTTTCATTTAAAGGCATTCTGATCTAGCTTTTGATTTTATTTCCTCCATTACCCTGTTGCTGATACCATTTTATACTTATTCTAAACAAACAATTGGTCACACTTTTAAAGTAAAAGCAACCTTTCAGAATAAACATTGAATATATGCAATTCAAATGTTGTCCGTCTCTACCATTCTTATGCAAATGTCCATTTGAACTCAAGGATGAAATTATTAGATTTTGATGGTCAAAGGTCACTGACCAGACAAAAAGTCTTCATTTGCTAATTATGACAATATCACACGAATGAATACAAAAAATGTGCATGTGAAATGTTAACATTTAAACCTACATGGATGTAATTTGTAACATGACGGGTTGATGGATGCATACAACCGTGAAGAGGTAATTCTAGTTTAATGGGAGGGGTTTGTTTGAGTTTGTGTGTGTGTGTATTAGGGGTATACAGTTCACGAAATTCTCGTTTCGGTTCAATACAATACAGTGGTGCCACGGTTAGGTTCGGTACATTTTCAATACAGCAAATAAGCAGAAATGCCTCGCTGGTGAGACTCGTGGGGGCGTGTCTGAAGAACATGGCTCTTCATCTCCATTCAGTAGTGAGGTAATGTGTCGTTACAGTCAGGTAGCTTTGTGTAGTCCGTGACGTCCGGCCGTCTGTTGTTAGAGGAACAGCGGGAGCCTCGGGACATTTGATTCTCTGTTTGGACTTTTGTTTTCTTTAACAAAGCAGGAATTATGGTCTGGCGAAATGGGCTCGTGAATGAGTAGTGTCACGGGGCTCAATAACATTAAGCATGTTGGTACAGTCTGGTTTTCCACTCCAGATTAGGGTCTCATATCCGCGGTTATAAATATAACAATCGCCGTGGCGATTGCTTTAGCCCTGTTTGAATCGGTAGGGAGTAGCTGCCTAAACACTGCGGGAAGAGTTTGAAGCGGGTGTGCTGCTGTTGGTTTTACTGGTAAACTAGTTTAGCGTAGTGCGCCTCCCAGAACACACGTGCCTCACCAGAGTAGAATGTTGTTCTTCCGTGGTGGGCGTGTCAGACAGCACGTTGTCTGTTATGTCAGGTGGGTTGCCATGTTGAGCGCAGTGGCTCCACAGAGAGAACATTATATTTCCCACAATTTAATCTTCTGCATTTTCCAAATACAATAGTATTGTTCGGTTCATAATGCGTACCAAACCATAAGCCTCGTACCAAACGGTTCATTGCGAATACGTGTATTGTTACACCCCTAGTGTATATATAAGTACATATATGTGAATATAAGTATATATATATATATATATATATATATACATACATACATATATCTCTCCAGGATGGTCCTCATAACTCAGGGTCTTGCCATGTTTGTGTGTATTGGTAATGTCCCGCTGAACCAGGATGGTCCTCATAACTCAGGGTCTTGCCATGTTTGTGTGTGTGTGTATTGGTAATGTCCCGCTGAACCAGGTTGGTCCTCATAACTCAGGGTCTTGCCATGTTTGTGTGTGTGTGTATTGGTAATGTCCCGCTGAACCAGGTTGGTCCTCATAACTCAGGGTCTTGCCATGTTTGTGTGTGTGTGTATTGGTAATGTCCCGCTGAACCAGGATGGTCCTCATAACTCAGGGTCTTGCCATGTTTGTGTGTGTGTGTATTGGTAATGTCCCGCTGAACCAGGATGGTCCTCATAACTCAGGGTCTTGCCATGTTTGTGTGTGTGTGTATTGGTAATGTCCCGCTGAACCAGCAGGGTCTTCATAAGTCAGGGTCTTGCCATGTTTGTGTGTGTGTGTATTGGTAATGTCCCGCTAAACCAGCAGGGTCTTCATAAGTCAGGGTCTTGCCATGTTTGTGTGTGTGTGTATTGGTAATGTCCCGCTAAACCAGCAGGGTCTTCATAAGTCAGGGTCTTGCCATGTTTGTGTGTGTGTGTATTGGTAATGTCCCGCTAAACCAGCAGGGTCTTCATAAGTCAGCGTCATGTTAGGATCCGCCCCGTCCCAACAGTCCTGTAAAATGTCAGGTCTTCAAATCTCCAGACTCTTTGACTAGATATTAATTCTGAACAGTGAGGTTTGTTCCCTTTATCATAAGGACCAGTTTAATACTTATTATCACTGTCTACGACTAAGGAAAAGGTGCGTCTCCATATACCAGGGTTTGAACTGGTATGGGGAAAAAGTCCTCATAAACCACCCGCGCCCGTATAGGTGTGCGTGTGTGTGTGTGTGTGTGTGTGTGTGTGTGTGTGTGTGTGTGTGTGTGTGTGTGTGTGTGTGTGTGAGACAAGAGCCAGACAGCATGTGTGTGATTGTCAGACAGTAAGTAAACGGGATAACTAAAGTAAAACATGGCAGGATGGAAGATGAGAAGTAAGGAAAGAGAGAAAGATTCAGACGTGTCGGCCTACGTGATGAGTTTGACTCGAGAAGAATAGAATCAGACGGTTCTACTGAACCACCTGAGAACTCAAACGTCTCCATCAGACTGACAGTGAGAACAAGAGCAGACCCGAGTAGAGGATGAGAGGATGGTCCAACTCCCCTAATCAGTAAAAACAGTGAGTGCCTTGGCAACAGTAGGCGTGTGACCCCGGACCAGCTCTCGTCTTACAACGCCGGAAGAGTTTGTCTTTAGAAATAACACTGATAATAAAAAGGATGTTCTTCACCACGATAACAGAATGAGTACCGTGTCTTCAAGAGCATTACGGTCAATGTACGTCATGTATAGGAACAAAAAAAGTGAAACCTCCACTTGTGGTTATCACAGGCCTGCCGTACGTCTTTAAAAAGAAAATACAGACTGTTTGACCCTTTGCTAAGTCCCGCCCCTCAAACGCAGACTGGCCAATCAAAGCGTAGCATCATCCAGCTCCGACCAGGGTTTCACAACGACTACATGTCCAAGTAAAAACCTGTGGAGCTAACATTAGCAGAGTACGCTAGCACATCATTAACTAGCGTTAGCACTTCTATGCTACGTTAGCTACGGTATACAGAATGTACGTTAATGTGCAGTTAGTGACAGTGTGGGCTCCATGGGGGCGGGACTTAGCCAAAGGTGAATAGCAAGTAAACGTCCATCTTGCCTTTTTGCTTATCTGGTCGTAATAAAGTGGGAGCAAGCGAAACAAGGCAGCCAATCTGTCTTCTACTCTCGCCACATCCTTCATCTCCTCCTGGGGTAATCTCTGTAATCTGTCCGGGGTTACGGGTATCCTCTCAGTGGGCACGCCAAGCATTCCTCTACAGGACAGAGCCCGGAGGGCATCTTGACCAGACGCCCAAACCGCATCAACTTCCAGTACAAAATGAGTGGGTATAGAATGAGATCCCACCAGATGTCTGAGTCACCACTGAGACTGGTAAAATGAGCAGCAGCACAAAGGGGGCAGCTGGTTTGGCTCGTCAGCCGGGCCCTCAGACTGGGAGGTGCTGAGCTTTATCCAAAGTGCTTCACACTTCAAGCTGCCCCAGTGTGAACGAGAAGTCAGAGTCTGATGGAGAGATGACGACATCAGCAGCAGAAATGCAATCCCGAAGCCACCAAACATCGTACCCGCTGCGGCTCCGCCTTCAGAACAAGTGACAAGACGCAACCTTCGTTCAGTAAAAAGCTATCGTTTGTACTCGGGAGCCTCCGAGGCGTTTACACTCTAAGCGCTGTTTGTTGCAGGATTCTCCGAAACACCAGAGGGCGTACTAACAAAGTGGACTGTGAAGAATCAGAGAGACGACCAGTGTAGCCAGAGACATGACCACAGACTGCAGAACACCAGCCTCCACTATGCCAAGGAGGGACTGTGATCATCTGTAGCCTCATATCTCATATTCATGCAAAGTATTAAATGCATTACAAGGAAACAGGTTGAATATCCTGCAAACAATTTGATGAAAGTATTTATTCAAATGTAGATTTTTAAAACCTGTTTCTAGCATCTAACAATGAATTGGTCTGTTTCGTACCATCCTCAGATGTAAATAGTGTTTTAATCAATGAACTCTTAGTGACGGTCACGTGATCGCGCCAAGTTACGAAAATGAATACGCCAAGAACACGACTGATACACAAATACTGCCCACCGGTTAGCTCATGACATGGACCGGTTAGCTCATGACATGGAGCGGTTAGCTCATGACATGGAGCGGTTAGCTCATGACATGGACCGGTTAGCTCATGACATGGACCGGTTAGCTCATGACATGGAGCGGTTAGCTCATGACATGGAGCGGTTAGCTCATGACATGGAGCGGTTAGCTCATGACATGGACCGGTTAGCTCATGACATGGACCGGTTAGCTCATGACATGGAGCGGTTAGCTCATGACATGGAGCGGTTAGCTCATGACATGGAGCGGTTAGCTCATGACATGGACCGGTTAGCTCATGACATGGACCGGTTAGCTCATGACATGGAGCGGTTAGCTCATGACATGGAGCGGTTAGCTCATGACATGGAGCGGTTAGCTCATGACATGGAGCGGTTAGCTCATGACATGGACCGGTTAGCTCATGACATGGAGCGGTTAGCTCATGACATGGACCGGTTAGCTCATGACATGGAGCGGTTAGCTCATGACATGGACCGGTTAGCTCATGACATGGAGCGGTTAGCTCATGACATGGAGCGGTTAGCTCATGACATGGAGCGGTTAGCTCATGACATGGACCGGTTAGCTCATGACATGGAGCGGTTAGCTCATGACATGGAGCGGTTAGCTCATGACATGGAGCGGTTAGCTCATGACATGGAGCGGTTAGCGCATGACATGGACCGGTTAGCTCATGACATGGACCACAGCGTGCCGTGTTCCTGCAGTACGTCCCAGAACATACTGAAAGTCCTCTGGGAACAGAACAGACAAACTCTTACGATGCATCCAGTGTTTCAGGGTGAAGAGCAGGTCCACTGTTCCATGACCAGGGTGATCATGGAATCAGCTGGAAGCAAAGCTCCAACAGGTGCATCTTGGTATATGTAGTCTCCCTTTTAAACAATAAGAGTCACGACCCAACCTGACAGTCCATCGGCACTGTTCCCAAATATCCGTGTTTGACTTTGTACCTTTGTTTCCACGGGCCTGGACACATTTTGCCTGATGTAGCGGTTGGTAGCAGCCAAACACAGAGCAGGAGGAACGGTGGAGTAAACAACTGAACATCCACGCTGCACCTGCAATTATCCTTTGATTTCATGTTTTGGAAACGGGAATTCCAAACCATGCTG
>JAFEUB010001815.1:0-13001 GCA_024529925.1 Ophthalmolycus amberensis | reverse complement strand
TTTTTAGAATGTTTGAATCTTTTTTAGAATGTTTGAATCTTTTTAGAATGTTTTAAACTGTTCCAGAATGTTTTAACTGTTCCAGAATGTTTGAATCTTTTTAGAATGTTTGAATCTTTTTTAGAATGTTTGAATCCTTTTTAGAATGTTTGAATCTTTTTAGAATGTTTGAATCTTTTTAGAATGTTTGAATCTTTTTGAATGTTTGAAACTTTTTTAGAATGTTTGAACTTTTTTTAGAATGTTTGAATCTTTTTAGAATGTTTGAATCTTTTTAGAATGTTTGAATCTTTTTAGAATGTTTGAATCTTTTTTAGAATGTTTGAATCTTTTTAGAATGTTTGAATCTTTTTTAGAATGTTTGAATCTTTTTTAGAATGTTTTAAACTGTTCCAGAATGTTTGAATCTTTTTTAGAATGTTTGAATCTTTTTAGAATGTTTGAATCTTTTTTAGAATGTTTGAATCTTTTTAGAATGTTTTAAACTGTTCCAGAATGTTTGAATCTTTTTTAGAATGTTTGAATCTTTTTTAGAATGTTTGAATCTTTTTAGAATGTTTGAATCTTTTTTAGAATGTTTGAATCTTTTTAGAATGTTTTAAACTGTTCCAGAATGTTTGAATCTTTTTAGAATGTTTGAATCTTTTTTAGAATGTTTGAATCTTTTTAGAATGTTTTAAACTGTTCCAGAATGTTTTAACTGTTTTAGAATGTTTGAATCTTTTTTAGAATGTTTGAATCTTTTTAGAATGTTTGAATCTTTTTAGAATGTTTGAAACTGTTCCAGAATGTTTGAATCTTTTTAGAATTTTTAACTGTTCCAGAATGTTTGAATCTTTTTAGAATGTTTGAATCTTTTTTAGAATGTTTTAAACTGTTCCAGAATGTTTGAATCTTTTTTAGAATGTTTGAATCTTTTTAGAATGTTTGAATCTTTTTTAGAATGTTTGAATCTTTTTAGAATGTTTTAAACTGTTCCAGAATGTTTGAATCTTTTTTAGAATGTTTGAATCTTTTTAGAATGTTTGAATCTTTTTTAGAATGTTTTAAACTGTTCCAGAATGTTTGAATCTTTTTAGAATGTTTGAATCTTTTTTAAATGTTTTAAACTGTTCCAGAATGTTTGAATCTTTTTTAGAATGTTTGAATCTTTTTAGAATGTTTGAATCTTTTTTAGAATGTTTGAATCTTTTTAGAATGTTTTAAACTGTTCCAGAATGAATCTTTTTAGAATGTTTGAATCTTTTTTAGAATGTTTGAATCTTTTTAGAATGTTTGAAACTGTTCCAGAATGTTTTAACTGTTCCAGAATGTTTGAATCTTTTTAGAATGTTTGAATCTTTTTTAGAATGTTTGAATCTTTTTAGAATGTTTTAAACTGTTCCAGAATGTTTGAATCTTTTTTAGAATGTTTGAATCTTTTTTAGAATGTTTGAATCTTTTTAGAATGTTTGAATCTTTTTTAGAATGTTTGAATCTTTTTTAGAATGTTTGAATCTTTTTAGAATGTTTGAATCTTTTTTAGAATGTTTGAATCTTTTTTAGAATGTTTTAAACTGTTCCAGAATGTTTGAATCTTTTTTAGAATGTTTGAATCTTTTTAGAATGTTTGAATCTTTTTAGATTTTGAAATCTTTTTAGAATGTTTTAAACTGTTCCAGAATGTTTGAATCTTTTAGAATGTTTGAATCTTTTTAGAACGTTTGAATCTTTTTAGAATGTTTTAAACTGTTCAGAATGTTTTAACTGTTCCAGAATGTTTGAATCTTTTTAGAATGTTTGAATCTTTTTAGAATGTTTGAATCTTTTTAGAATGTTTGAATCTTTTAGAATGTTTGAATCTTTTAGAATGTTTTAAACTGTTCACAGAATGTTTGAATCTTTTTAGAATGTTTGAATCTTTTTTTAGAATGTTTGAATCTTTTTAGAATGTTTGAATCTTTTTTAGAATGTTTGAATCTTTTAGAATGTTTGAATCTTTTTAGAATGTTTGAATCTTTTTAGAATATTTTAAACTTTTTCCAGAATGTTTGAATCTTTTTAGAATGTTTGAATCTTTTTAGAATGTTTGAATCTTTTTAGAATGTTTTAAACTGTTCCAGAATGTTTGAATCTTTTTAGAATGTTTGAATCTTTTTTAGAATGTTTTAAACTGTTCCAGAATGTTTGAATCTTTTTTAGAATGTTTGAATCTTTTTAGAATGTTTGAATCTTTTTAGAATGTTTGAATCTTTTTAGAATGTTTTAAACTGTTCCAGAATGAATCTTTTTAGAATGTTTGAATCTTTTTTAGAATGTTTGAATCTTTTTAGAATGTTTAAACTGTTCCAGAATGTTTTTAACTGTTCCAGAATGTTTGAATCTTTTTAGAATGTTTGAATCTTTTTAGAATGTTTGAATCTTTTTAGAATGTTTGAATCTTTTTAGAATGTTTGAATCTTTTTTAGAATGTTTGAATCTTTTTAGAATGTTTTAAACTGTTCCAGAATGTTTTTAACTGTTCCAGAATGTTTGAATCTTTTTAGAATGTTTGAATCTTTTTAGAATGTTTGAATCTTTTTAGAATGTTTGAATCTTTTTTAGAATGTTTGAATCTTTTTAGAATGTTTGAATCTTTTTTAGAATGTTTGAATCTTTTTTAGAATGTTTTAAACTGTTCCAGAATGTTTGAATCTTTTTTAGAATGTTTGAATCTTTTTAGAATGTTTGAATCTTTTTTAGAATGTTTGAATCTTTTTAGAATGTTTTAAACTGTTCCAGAATGTTTGAATCTTTTTAGAATGGTTGAATCTTTTTTAGAATGTTTGAATCTTTTTTAGAATGTTTGAATCTTTTTTAGAATGTTTGAATCTATTGTAGAATGTTTTTAACTGTTCCGAATGTTTGAATCGTTTTTAGAATGTTTGAATCTTTTTTAGAATGTTTTGAATATTTTTAGAATGTTTGAATCTTTTTTAGAATGTTTTGAATCTTTTTAGAATGTTTTTAAACTGTTTCAGAATGTTTGAAATCTTTTTTAGAATGTTTGAATCTTTTTTAGAATGTTTGAATCTTTTTAGAATGTTTGAATCTTTTTTAGAATGTTTGAATCTTTTTAGAATGTTTGAATCTTTTTTAGAATGTTTGAATCTTTTTTAGATGTTTGAATCTTTTTTAGAATGTTTTAAACTGTTCCAGAATGTTTGAATCTTTTTAGAATGTTTGAATCTTTTTAGAATGTTTGAATCTTTTTTAGAATGTTTGAATCTTTTTAGAATATTTTAAACTGTTCCAGATGTTTGAATCTTTTAGAATGTTCTGAATCTTTTTTAGAATGTTTGAATCTTTTTAGAATGTTTTAAACTGTTTCAGAATGTTTTTAAACTGTTCGAGAATGTTTGAGATCTTTTTTTAGAATGTTTGAATCTTTTAGAATGTTGAATCTGTTTAGAATGTTTGAATCTTTTAGAATTTTTAACTGTTCCCAGAATGTTTGAATCTTTTTAGAATGTTTGAATCTTTTTAGAATGTTTGAATCTTTTTAGAATGTTTTGAATCTTTTTTAGAATGTTTGAACTTTTTAGAATGTTTTAATCTTTTTAGAATGTTTTAAATCTTTTTCAGAAATGTTGAATCTTTTTAGAATGTTTTAACTGTTCCTAGAATGTTTGAAATCTTTTTAGAATGTTTGAATCTTTTTAGAATGTTGAATCTTTTTTAGAATGTTTGAATCTCTTTTAGAATGTTTTAAACTGTTCCAGAATGTTTGAATCTTTTTAGAATGTTTTAACTGTTTTCCAGAATGTTTGAATCTTTTTTAGAATGTTTGAATCTTTTTAGAATGTTTTAACTGTTCCAGAATGTTGAATCTTTTTAGAATGTTTGAATCGTTTTTAGAATGTTTGAATCTTTTTTAGAATGTTTGAACTTTTTAGAATGTTTGAATCTATTTAGAATGTTTTAAACTGTTCCAGAATGTTGAATCTTTTAGAATGTTTGAATCTTTTTTAGAATGTATTTAAACTGTTCCAGAATGTTTGAATCTTTTTAGAATGTTTGAATCTTTTTTAGAATGTTTGAATCTTTTGAATGTTTGAATCTTTTTAGAATGTTTGAATCTTTTTAGAATGTTTGAATCTTTTTAGAATGTTTGAACTGTTTAGAATGTTTTAATCTTTTTAGAATGTTTGAATCTTTTTAGAATGTTTGAATCTTTTTTAGAATGTTTGAATCTTTTTAGAATGTTTGAATCTTTTTTAGAATGTTTGAATCTTTTTAGAATGTTTGAATCTTTTTTAGAATGTTTGAATCTTTTTTAGAATGTTTTAAACTGTTCCAGAATGTTTGAATCTTTTTAGAATGTTTGAATCTTTTTTAGAATGTTTGAATCTTTTTTAGAATTTTTTTTTTTTAGAATGTTTGAATCTTTTAGAATGTTTTAAACTGTTCCAGAATGTTTGAATCTTTTTAGAATGTTTGAATCTTTTTTAGAATGTTTGAATCTTTTTAGAATGTTTGAATCTTTTTTAGAATGTTTGAATCTTTTTAGAATGTTTTAAACTGTTCCAGAATGTTTGAATCTTTTTAGAATGTTTGAATCTTTTTTAGAACGTTTGAATCTTTTTAGAATGTTTTAAACTGTTCCAGAATGTTTTAAACTGTTCTAGAATGTTTGAATCTTTTTAGAATGTTTGAATCTTTTTAGAATGTTTGAATCTTCTTAGCAATGTTTGAAACTGTTCCAGAATGTTTGAAATCTTTTAGAATGTTTTTAACTGTTCCAGAATGTTTGCATCTTTTAGAATGTTTGAATCTTTTTAGAATGTTTTAAACTGTTCCAGAATGTTTGAATCTTTTTAGAATGTTTGAATCTTTTTAGAATGTTTGAATCTTTTTTAGAATGTTTGAATCTTTTTAGAATAGTTTAAACTGTTCCAGAATGTTTGAATCTTTTTTAGAATGTTTGAATCTTTTTAGAATGTTTGAATCTATTTTAGAATGTTTGAAATCTGTTTCCAGAATGTTGCATCTTTTAGAATGTTTGAATCTTTTTTAGAATGTTTGAACTGTTCCAGAATGTTTGAATCTTTTTAGAATGTTTGAATCTTTTTAGAATGTTTGAATCTTTTAGAATGTTTGAATCTTTTAGAATATTTTAAACTGTTCCAGGAATGTTGAATCTTTTAGAAATGTTTGAATCTTTTTAGAATGTTTGAATCTGTTTAGAATGTTTGAAATCTTTTTAGAATGTTTTGAATCGTTTTTAGAATGTTTGAATACTTTTTAGAATGTTTGAATCTTTTTTAGAATGTTTGAATCTATTTTAGAATGTTTTAAAACTGTTCCAGAATGTTTGAATCTTTTTAGAATGTTTGAATCTTTTAGAATGTTTGAATCTTTTTAGAATGTTTGAATCTTTTTAGAATGTTTGAATCTTTTTAGAATGTTTGAATCTTTTTAGAATGTTTGAATCTTTTTTAGAATGTTTGAATCTTTTTTAGAATGTTTTAAACTGTTCCAGAATGTTTGAATCTTTTTTAGAATGTTTTGAATCTTTTAGAATGTTTGAATCTTTTTTAGAATGTTTGAATCTTTTTAGAATATTTTAAACTGTTTCCAGAATGTTTGAATCTTTTTAGAATGTTTGAATCTTTTTAGAACATTTGAATCTTTTTAGAATGTTTTAAACTGTTCCAGAATGTTTAAACTGTTCTAGAATGTTTGAATCTTTTTTCAGAATGTTTGAATCTTTTTAGAATGTTTGAATCTTCTTACAATGTTTGAAACTGTTCCAGAATGTTTGAATCTTTTTAGAATGTTTTTAACTGTTCCAGAATGTTTGCATCTTTTTAGAATGTTTGAATCTTTTTTAGAATGTTTAAACTGTTCCAGAATGTTTGAATCTTTTTAGAATGTTTGAATCTTTTTAGAATGTTTGAATCTTTTTTAGAATGTTTGAATCTTTTAGAATATTTTAAACTGTTTCCAGAATGTTTTGAACTGTTTTTAGAACGTTTGAATCTTTTTAGAATGTTTGAATCTATTTTAGAATGTTTTAACTGTTCCAGAATGTTTGCATCTTTTTAGAATGTTTGAATCTTTTTTAAATGTTTTAAACTGTTCCAGAATGTTTGAATCTTTTTAGAATGTTTGAATCTTTTTAGAATGTTTGAATCTTTTTTAGAATGTTTGAATCTTTTTAGAATATTTTAAACTGTTCCAGAATTGAATCTTTTTAGAATGTTTGAATCTTTTTTAGAACGTTTGAATCTTTTTAGAATGTTTTAAACTGTTCAGAATGTTTTTAACTGTTCCAGAATGTTTGCATCTTTTAGAATGTTTGAATCTTTTTTAGAATGTTTGAATCTTTTTAGAATGTTTGAATCTTTTTAGAATGTTTGAATCTTTTTAGAACGTTTGAATCTTTTTTAGAATGTTTTAAACTGTTCAGAATGTTTTTAACTGTTCCAGAATGTTTGCATCTTTTAGAATGTTTGAATCTTTTTTAGAATGTTTGAATCTTTTTAGAATGTTTGAATCTTTTTTAGAATGTTTGAATCTTTTTAGAATGTTTGAAGCTTTTTAGAATGTTTGAATCTTTTTAGAATGTTTTGATCTGTTGTAGAATGTTTGAATCTTTTTAGAATGTTTGAATCTTTTTAGAAATGTTTGAATCTTTTTATAATGTTGAATCTTTTTAGAATGTTTTAAACTGTTCCAGAATGTTTGAATCTTTTTAGAATGTTTGAATCTTTTTAGAATGTTTGAATCTTTTTAGAATGTTTGAATCTTTTTTAGAATGTTTGAATCTATTTTAGAATGTTTTAAAACTGTTCCAGAATGTTTTGAATCTTTTTAGAATGGTTGAATCGTTTTTAGATGTTTGAATACTTTTAGAATGTTTGAATCTTTTTAGAATGTTTGAATCTTTTTTAGAATTGTTTGAATCTTTTTAGAATGTTTGAATCTTTTTAAGAATTGTTTTTAGAATCGTTTTTAGAATGTTTTAAACTGTTCCAGAATGTTTGAATCTTTTTAGAATGTTTGAATCTTTTAGAATGTTTGAATATTTTTAGAATGTTTGAATCTTTTTTAGAATGTTGAATCTTTTTAGAAGGTTTTAAACTGTTCCAGAATGTTTGAATCTTTTTAGAATGTTTGAATCTTTTTTAGAATGTTTGAATCTTTTTAGAATGTTGAGATCTTTTTTAGAATAGTTTGAATCTATTTTCCGAATATTTTAAATCGTTTCAGAATGTTTGAATCTTTTTAGGAATGTTTGAATCTTTTTAGAATGTTTGAATCTTTTTTAGAATGTTTGAATCTTTTTAGAATGTTGTAAACTGTTCGCAGAATGTTTGAATGCTTTTTTGAATTTTTGAATGTTTTTTAGAATGTTTGAATATTTTTTAGAATGTTTGAATCTTTTTTAGAATGTTTTGAATCTATTTTTAGAATGTTTTAAAACTGTTCCAGAATGTTTGCATCTTTTTTAGAATGTTTTTGAATCTTTTTTAGAATGTTTGAATCTTTTTAGAATGTTTGAATTTGAATCTTTTTAGAATGTTTGAATCTTTTTTAGAATGTTTGAATCTTTTTTAGAATGTTTGAATCTTTTTTAGAATGTTTGAATCTTTTTAGAATGTTTTAAACTGTTCCAGAATGTTTGAATCTTTTTAGAATGTTTGAATCTTTTTAGAATGTTTGAATCTTTTTAGAATGTTTGAATCTGTTCCAGAATGTTTTAACTGTTCTTAGAATGTTTGAATCTTTTTTAGAATGTTTGAATCTTTTTAGAATGTTTGAATCTTTTTAGAATGTTTGAATCTGTTCCAGAATGTTTGAATCTTTTTAGAATGTTTTAACTGTTCCAGAATGTTTGAATCTTTTTAGAATGTTTGAATCTTTTTTAGAATGTTTTAAACTGTTCCAGAATGTTTGAATCTTTTTTAGAATGTTTGAATCTTTTTAGAATGTTTGAATCTTTTTTAGAATGTTTGAATCTTTTTAGAATGTTTTAAACTGTTCAGAATGTTTGAATCTTTTTTAGAATGTTTGAATCTTTTTAGAATGTTTGAATCTTTTTAGAATGTTTTAAACTGTTCCAGAATGTTTGAATCTTTTTAGAATGTTTGAATCTTTTTTTAAATGTTTTAAACTGTTCCAGAATGTTTGAATCTTTTTTAGAATGTTTGAATCTTTTTAGAATGTTTGAATCTTTTTAGAATGTTTGAATCTTTTTAGAATGTTTTAAACTGTTCCAGAATGAATCTTTTTAGAATGTTTGAATCTTTTTTAGAATGTTTGAATCTTTTTAGAATGTTTTAACTGTTCCAGAATGTTTTTAACTGTTCCAGAATGTTTGAATCTTTTTAGAATGTTTGAATCTTTTTTAGAATGTTTGAATCTTTTTAGAATGTTTTAAACTGTTCCAGAATGTTTGAATCTTTTTTAGAATGTTTGAATCTTTTTTAGAATGTTTGAATCTTTTTAGAATGTTTGAATCTTTTTTAGAATGTTTGAATCTTTTTTAGAATGTTTGAATCTTTTTAGAATGTTTGAATCTTTTTAGAATGTTTGAATCTTTTTTAGAATGTTTTAAACTGTTCCAGAATGTTTGAATCTTTTTTAGAATGTTTGAATCTTTTTAGAATGTTTGAATCTTTTTTAGAATGTTTGAATCTTTTTAGAATGTTTTAAACTGTTCCAGAATGTTTGAATCTTTTTAGAATGTTTGAATCTTTTTAGAATGTTTGAATCTTTTTAGAATGTTTTAAACTGTTCCAGAATGTTTTAAACTGTTTTAGAATGTTTGAATCTTTTTTAGAATGTTTGAATCTTTTTAGAATGTTTGAATCTTCTTAGAATGTTTGAAACTGTTCCAGAATGTTTGAATCTTTTTAGAATGTTTTAACTGTTCCAGAATGTTTGAATCTTTTTAGAATGTTTGAATCTTTTTTAGAATGTTTTAAACTGTTCCAGAATGTTTGAATCTTTTTTAGAATGTTTGAATCTTTTTAGAATGTTTGAATCTTTTTTAGAATGTTTGAATCTTTTTAGAATGTTTTTAAACTGTTCCAGAATGTTTGAATCTTTTTAGAATGTTTGAATCTTTTTAGAATGTTTGAATCTTTTTAGAATGTTTTAAACTTTTCCAGAATGTTTGAATCTTTTTAGAATGTTTGAATCTTTTTTAGAATGTTTTAAACTGTTCCAGAATGTTTGAATCTTTTTTAGAATGTTTGAATCTTTTTAGAATGTTTGAATCTTTTTTAGAATGTTTGAATCTTTTTAGAATGTTTTAAACTGTTCCAGAATGAATCTTTTTAGAATGTTTGAATCTTTTTTAGAATGTTTGAATCTTTTTAGAATGTTTTAAACTGTTCCAGAATGTTTTTAACTGTTCCAGAATGTTTGAATCTTTTTAGAATGTTTGAATCTTTTTTAGAATGTTTGAATCTTTTTTAGAATGTTTGAATCTTTTTAGAATGTTTGAATCTTTTTTAGAATGTTTGAATCTTTTTAGAATGTTTGAAACTTTTTTAGAATGTTTTGAATCTGTTTAGAATGTTTGAATCTTTTTAGAATGTTTGAATCTTTTAGAATGTTTGAATCTTTTTAGAATGTTTGAATCTTTTTTAGAATGTTTGAATCTTTTTAGAATGTTTGAATCTTTTTTAGAATGTTTGAATCTTTTTAGAATGTTTTAAACTGTTCCAGAATGTTTGAATCTTTTTAGAATGTTTGAATCTTTTTAGAATGTTTGAATCTTTTTTAGAATGTTTGAATCTTTTTAGAATGTTTTAAACTGTTCCAGAATGTTTGAATCTTTTTAGAATGTTTGAATCTTTTTAGAATGTTTGAATCTTTTTAGAATGTTTGAATCTTTTTTAGAATGTTTGAATCTTTTTAGAATGTTTGAACTTTTTAGAATGTTTGAATCTTTTTAGAATGTTTGAATCTTTTTAGAATGTTTGAATCTTTTTTAGAATGTTTGAATCTTTTTTAGAATGTTTGAATCTTTTTTAGAATGTTTTAAACTGTTCCAGAATGTTTGACATCTTTTTAGAATGTTTGAATCTTTTTAGAATGTTTGAATCTTTTTAGAATGTTTGAATCTTGTTTAGAATGTTTGAATCTTTTTAGAATGTTTGAAAATACTTGTCAGAATGGTTTATCTTGTTAGAATGCTTGAATGTTTTAGAATGTTTTAAAACTGTTCCAGAAATGTTGAATCTTTTAGAATGTTTGAATCTTTTTAGAATGTTTTGAAATCTTTTAGAATTGTTTGAATCTTTTTAGAATGTTTAAACTGGTTCCAGGAATGTTTGCAATCTTTTTAGAATGTTTGAATCTTTTTGAAGAATGTTGAATCTTTTTTTAGGAAATGTTTGGAAATCTGTTACTAGAATGGTTTGAAACGGTTTCAGAATGTTTGGAATCTATTTTAGAATGTTTGAAACTGTTTCAGAAATGTTTGAATATTTTAAGAATGTTAGAAGCTTTTTTAGAATGTTTGAATCTTTTTTAGAATGTTTTAAACTGTTCCAGAATGTTTGAATCTTTTTTAGAATGTTTGAATCTTTTTTAGAATGTTTGAATCTTTTTAGAATGTTTGAATCTTTTTAGAATGTTTGAATCTTTTTTAGAATGTTTGAATCTTTTTTAGAATGTTTTAAACTGTTCCAGAATGTTTGAATCTTTTTAGAATGTTTGAATCTTTTTAGAATGTTTGAATCTTTTTAGAATGTTTGAATCTTTTTAGAATGTTTTAACTGTTTCCAGAATGTTTGAATCTTTTTAGAATGTTTGAATCTTTTTTAGAATGTTTGAATCTTTTTAGAATGTTTTAAACTGTTCCAGAATGTTTTAATCTGTTTTAGAATGTTTGAATCTTTTTTAGAATGTTTGAATCTTTTTAGAATGTTTGAATCTTTTTAGAATGTTTGAAACTTTTTTAGAATGTTTGAATCTTTTTAGAATGTTTTAATCTTTTTTAGAATGTTTGAATCTTTTTAGAATGTTTGAATCTTTTTTAGAATGTTTGAATCTTTTTAGAATGTTTGAATCTTTTTTAGAATGTTTGAATCTTTTTTAGAATGTTTTAAACTGTTCCAGAATGTTTGAATCTTTTTTAGAATGTTTGAATCTTTTTAGAATGTTTGAATCTTTTTAGAATGTTTGAATCTTTTTAGAATGTTTTAAACTGTTCCAGAATGTTTGAATCTTTTTAGAAATGTTTGAATCTTTTTTAGAATGTTTGAATCTTTTTAGAATGTTTTAAACTGTTCCAGAATGTTTTAAACTGTTCTAGAATGTTTGAATCTTTTTTAGAATGTTTGAATCTTTTTTAGAATGTTTGAATCTTTTTAGAATGTTTGAAACTGTTCCAGAATGTTTGAATCTTTTTAGAATGTTTTTAACTGTTCCAGAATGTTTGAATCTTTTTAGAATGTTTGAATCTTTTTTAGAATGTTTTAAACTGTTCCAGAATGTTTGAATCTTTTTTAGAATGTTTGAATCTTTTTAGAATGTTTGAATCTTTTTTAGAATGTTTGAATCTTTTTAGAATGTTTTAAACTGTTCCAGAATGTTTGAATCTTTTTAGAATGTTTGAATCTTTTTAGAATGTTTGAATCTTTTTAGAATGTTTTAAACTGTTCCAGAATGTTTGAATCTTTTTAGAATGTTTGAATCTTTTTTAGAATGTTTTAAACTGTTCCAGAATGTTTGAATCTTTTTTAGAATGTTTGAATCTTTTTAGAATGTTTGAATCTTTTTTAGAATGTTTGAATCTTTTTAGAATGTTTTAAACTGTTCCAGAATGAATCTTTTTAGAATGTTTGAATCTTTTTTAGAATGTTTGAATCTTTTTAGAATGTTTTAAACTGTTCCAGAATGTTTTTAACTGTTCCAGAATGTTTGAATCTTTTTAGAATGTTTGAATCTTTTTTAGAATGTTTGAATCTTTTTAGAATGTTTGAATCTTTTTAGAATGTTTGAATCTTTTTTAGAATGTTTGAATCTTTTTAGAATGTTTTTAAACTGTTCCAGAATGTTTTAAACTGTTCCAGAATGTTTGAATCTTTTTAGAATGTTTGAATCTTTTTTAGAATGTTTGAATCTTTTTAGAATGTTTGAATCTTTTTTAGAATGTTTGAATCTTTTTAGAATGTTTGAATCTTTTTTAGAATGTTTGAATCTTTTTTAGAATGTTTTAAACTGTTCCAGAATGTTTGAATCTTTTTTAGAATGTTTGAATCTTTTTAGAATGTTTGAATCTTTTTTAGAATGTTTGAATCTTTTTAGAATGTTTTAAACTGTTCCAGAATGTTTGAATCTTTTTAGAATGTTTGAATCTTTTTTAGAATGTTTGAATCTTTTTAGAATGTTTGAATCTTTTTTAGAATGTTTGAATCTTTTTAGAATGTTTTAAACTGTTCCAGAATGTTTGAATCTTTTTAGAATGTTTGAATCTTTTTAGAATGTTTGAATCTTTTTTAGAATGTTTGAATCTTTTTTAGAATGTTTGAATCTTTTTAGAATGTTTTAAACTGTTCCAGAATGTTTGAATCTTTTTTAGAATGTTTGAATCTTTTTTAGAATGTTTGAATCTTTTTAGAATGTTTGAATCTTTTTTAGAATGTTTGAATCTTTTTTAGAATGTTTGAATCTTTTTAGAATGTTTGAATCTTTTTTAGAATGTTTGAATCTTTTTAGAATGTTTTAAACTGTTCCAGAATGTTTGAATCTTTTTTAGAATGTTTGAATCTTTTTAGAATGTTTGAATCTTTTTTAGAATGTTTGAATCTTTTTAGAATGTTTTAAACTGTTCCAGAATGTTTGAATCTTTTTAGAATGTTTGAATCTTTTTTAGAATGTTTGAATCTTTTTAGAATGTTTTAAACTGTTCCAGAATGTTTTAAACTGTTTTAGAATGTTTGAATCTTTTTTAGAATGTTTGAATCTTTTTAGAATGTTTGAATCTGTTTTAGAATGTTTGAATCTTTTTAGAATGTTTT
>JAFEUB010001822.1:27500-35000 GCA_024529925.1 Ophthalmolycus amberensis | reverse complement strand
CAAAGAGTCGGACCAAACCATTATGAAATAGATCAATAATAGAGTCTCTTGATAATTTAAAGTTACTTCACGATGATCATTATTGGAGTCAAATGAATAAAGTACGTTACTCCCCTCTAGTAGTAAGTGCCTCCCCGTATTGTTATGTTTTAGTGACGCATGTGAACGTGATCGTACATTCAGAACTTCAGGATTCTAACCGACGCCAAGCGACACAAAGAGCTTCACGTCAAACGATCGAGGACACGGCATGTTGAAACACCACATTATCTCGATTACACGCTTCAGAGCCGCCGGCCAATGACGGCTCTTCATAGCCCGACACGCCTACCAAACATGTAACCGTGGCAGTAGAGCCGTCATTAAGGAGACGTCACGGAGAACGAGCTGTTAACACTGATGACGCGCTGCTTTAAAGCGCTTCACTGACACTCAACGGGTCCTTTAAAACGTCTGCAGACGGCATGAAAGCATTCAGCATTCCTAAAGTTTAAAACCTCAGTAAACCAGACCCTGTTAGTATGCAAGTCCTCTACTCCGGTGCAGTACTAGTGATCCTCATTACGTCTTAAAGTCTCACCGTCGTCGTCTGCTCCGATGTGGGCGTCGAGCAGGTCGCTGGCTCCCAGCCAGGGGAGGGACGAGGAGTCCCCTCCGGCCTTGGTTCCTAGGAACAAGGAGGGATGGGTGGGGGGAGTCGAGGAGGCAGGAGAGAGGAAGGAGGCGAAAGAGAAAGGGGGCGAAGCTGGAGCCTTCCCCTCCAGAGAGGAGGAGGGAGAAAGAGCTTCTTCTTCTTCATGTTGGTCCAGAAGGGGCCCCATGGGGTCAGCCGTCAGAAACGAGGGCCCTGAAGACATAAACACTCATTTAATATCAGATCTATGCACTAAATCCTGATTATATGTTTCAAACTATGTCTCTGACACACGTTAAATAAACGAGATGAACCAAATAGACATTTATAACTCCTGTCCTGTGTTATTCGTATTGCTCTACCTGTAATCCCTTGTAGGATTCGTAAAGTATCCGTCTATCTCGTGCTCAACATTTAGTTCATCATCACATGAAACCAACCTAAGTACAGGGCCTCCACGGCCTCCAGGCAGAGGGCCATGACTGCTTCTGGTTCTGTTGCTCAGCGTGAATAAAAACAAAGACGAGCCCGATGACGTCAGCGGGTCGAGAGGTTCGGTTCTGCTGTCGACGGCAGCAAAGCTGTGTGTGGATCCCGAGAGAGGCCTGAAGAAGAAGATACGGTCAGTAAAGGGTTAAATATGAGCAGAAACACTTAATAGCTCAGATATGAAGAGGTACAAGAAGAGGGCAAATGTATCTAAATTATATGAGAATATTATGACACGTCTATCTATATGTATATAATAAATAAAATATGTGAAATAATATTTAAAAAAAATAATTTACAAATATAACAAAATATTTAAAAATAATATTTTAAATATAAAATAAAGTATCTATAAATGGTGTTTGCACTTATTTTTTTAAATCTTTGATTACATTTTTTAAGTTTGACCTGCTGATGGAAAATGTGTTTTTTTGGGTTTAAATACATTATATGAAAAAGTATTTTCATGTATGTCTAAAAGTAAACCTACAGATATTTAGACAGAAACATCAAACTATGATTATGTTTTAATGTTTAATTACATGACCCAACTATGTTTGACTTTTTATCCAATCATTTCCTTTTATATATTTTACATTTTAATTACATTATTTGAAAAAGTACTTTCGTGTATAAGTTTAGTAAAAAATATTAAATGTAAAAATGCACAATATATATAATAAAATACAATAAAATAAATGGAGTTTGATATTAGACAAAAACATCTACTATTAAAACTAACATTGTGCTCCTAATTTAATATTTAATTTATTTAAGTATATTTTACACCATAATTTCCTCTAATATATTTTAACCTTATACATGTGTTTAATTTTAAGAATTAGTTTATTTGAATCATTGTATTATTAACAGATTATCTTCACTTCCGGAAACAATTAAGCTTCTTTGACTTTATACTCTAGTTTAGCGCCAGCTTTGGTTGTTAACATCATTAACATATGGAGGGGGGGGGCTATATTTAGACTAATCGGCCCCATTTAGGTGACGTCATGGAGACACACCCCACCGCCCTCCACCGGCGGGGGATAACATCTCCTAATTTGGTCATAATGCTACTGGGCCCGGTGACCCCGCCCACCTCCTGTGCGTCATGGGCGGGGCAACCGCCATTTTCACAACAGAGAGCCATCTGTGACAGCCAATGCGCGCCATTTTGGACACGCCACGTTGTCAAGTGTTTTACACACAAACACTAACAGATGTTGAAGAATACCTTCTGTCGCGGTGGAATACATACAAACTGTTTAAAATGGAGGGGCCTTTAAAAGCTATCGCCGTTTACAGAGACGATGGTAAATATAACAAACCACCCGGAAACAACCCACGGTGGGACTTAACTGACAGCTTGTAATGTGACACCGCGGAGGTGAAAGTTTCGTAAAATAAAATAAATAAATACTTACGCCATTTTGCAAGAAATAGCCGGAGCAGTTAGCCGCTGCACTGCCGGGTTGTTGCCGCTGCAAAGATAGCCGCTGCGCACCGTTAAACTGCCATTTTGGCGCGAGACAGCGTTCACTGGGAGTTGATGTTTACGATGTAAGACGTGGCGACGAAGACCGAGCGGAGAGAGTCCCACAGCTATATATAGAGCCGAAACACCGCCGGCTGTCTGCTTCCGCGGTATCATTCCACGGGGGCAGTTCGTTCTTAGGTATCAGAGGAGTTTCCCCCTCTCAGAGGAAAATACTAATTCATAAACAATAACCAACTCACAGCTGGACAGTTTACACAAACACCGCTGCGATTACTGCGCTTGAATGTGGTTTGTGATTGTGGTTGGATGCATAACGTCTGTACACAGCTGACAAAATAGATCCACATGGAGCTTTAAACAGGAGCGTCCTCCACTCCTCAGAATGTAGGTCAGATGCAAAATGTAAACATTGAGAAAGGAAACAGTTTTTTAGTCTTTTATAAATGTTAATGACTAATAGGGGGGGGGGGGCACTAAAACAACACGTAATGCATACATTTAATTAGTTAAATTAATTATTATTATCATTTTCTTTTCTTTTTTATATTTGTTTAATATGTTTAATTATGTTTTATTTCCGGTGCCTTTATTTAATAACCGTATCTGGGATTCAATTAAATCCAACACACAAAAGATGTAGACTACGAACTGTATTCATGAGCTATTTTAACATGTTTGTGGACAGTAACGTCACTATATAATAAGAAGACGTTGACATCGGTGTACTCTATCGCCTTCCAGCTGTTTGCGCCTGTCCTCTGCACAGTGACGATACGCTGCTGTAGGTGTACTCCTTCATCAGGTATTGATTCATGACAAACAGTCTCCTGAGAGTTCGTTGCAGCTGCTGGTTAGACTTGATGAACTCGTCTGGTTCACGCGAGGTAAGAGCTGGACTGCCCCCTGCTGGCGAGCTGCAGGTTTTAACAAGGACAGTCCTTAAATGTTATAGAGATTATTATAAAGCAGGTTTGTTTTGTTCAAACAAGACAAAAAATCCTTTATAGTGTTAATATGACAAATACATTTTCATATTATGATGATGGTCTGAAGGAAGAACAATCTGGGATTTATGCTGAAAACTAACTTCTTGTGGAGGAAGGTGTGTGTGTACGTGAGTGTGTGACTGTGTGTCTGCGTGTGTCTGTGTGTGCTTGAGTGTGTTGGTGTCTGTGTGTACGTGAGTGTGTGTGTGTCTGTGTGTTAGACACCTCACCTCTCTCACCACGACGTCATTGTGACATCATCCTCCTTCAGTTTCCTGTTTTCAATTAAACGTTTTATTTCCGTTTATTTGGATCATTATAAGATTGAATGTAGTGTAATTAATAAATAATGACTTCCTGTTGATATGTTTACATATTTAGGTTAGAGCTCACTCATCCATGACAACATGTACCAAATATTTAAAGCAGGCGAAGTGTTAAAAACACCACAACACAAATGTAAAGTCTTGAAATCATTTAAAAAACACAGAACACAAAGACACAAGAAGTCTCCTTCTTCTCTGAAACTGCAGGCTTCCAGTTACTCGTGTGAGATCACTGAACTCTGAACCCACTGAATCCTGCTCACCAACACATTAACCTGTAGCTTTAAGGTGGATCCGCCTTGTTTTGTCGGTTCTGCTATTTCAGATTCAATCAAATAAACTGTGGGAGTGAATATGGTGTTAACACTGTTAATATCCTGAGCTCAGGCGTAAAGGTACAGGAATCACTGTTGTAACCCCAGAAGGAATTTTTTGCATCCAGTGAACAGGAAGTGACCATATTTGGACTGAGGAGTGATGTAGACGCTGTACACAGAGACCTGTCAATCAGCGTGTAGCCCCGCCCTAAAGCATCCCCTGCTTTATGGTCTGTTTGACTCTAAATGGACCATAATGTACTAAATGAACATCATGCTGTATTGAAGAAGACTTGAAACTAGAGATTGAGACCATAAACTCATGTTTACAATGTTTACTGAGGGAATAAATCAAGAGAGAAGTAGAGTCATTTTCTCATAGACTTCTACACAACCAGAGGAGTCGCCCCCTGGTGGACACTAGAGAGAATGCAGCTTGAGGAGGAGGTTGTCTTCTGGGTTAAACTCGTACATTTTGTGCATGTAGATTTATTTCTGTTACACCCTGAATAACAATAACAGTCATCTTGTGATTGTAGATGTTGAAACATTTATACGATGTGTTTGAATTTCCAATTCGATAATAAACAAAAGTCTTCAGTTCAAACCGGATTGAGACACCAGAACGACGTAAAGCAGTAAATATCAGCAGCTTCGGGAGTTTCCACTGAAGCTGAAGCGTCTTTGTGGGGTTTTTTCTGTGCGCTTCATTTCTTCTTCTCGACAGTCCTGCCGAAGTATTCCTTCTGGAACTGCTGGAACTCCTTCTCTGTGAACAAAGATGGCGTCTCTTTGGCCTTCTTGGCCGGCGGCTCCGGGTGATTCCTCGACTGCCTCCCGGAGTTGTGGCTCAGGATCTAAAGTGAGAGACGAAGTCAAACTCTCTTATAGAGGAGCAGGAACTCGTGTGAAGTTAATCAAATGAGGAAAACATGAAGCACAAATGATCTTGTTCCTGTAGTTTAAGAATAAAAGAGTGCCGTCTCTCTCTGAAGTTATACTGTCTGTGTGCCACACCAACAACGAGGTCGCACTCGTTCTTCCGGCTGATGAAACACGTCAGTGAGATTACGTTACTGCGTGGAACAAAAGCTAAGTTAGCTTGGCTTGTTAGCTTATCGAGCTAACGGCCATGTCGGTGACGGACATCGTGAGACACGAGATGTTGAGACAAAACTCAATGTTTCTACGACTAACTGAGACTTTCTTGACGTGCAAAATGATCTTTTAAACTGACAAATATCATACGTGGACTTCATGGATCTAAAGATCGTTTCTCCTGCTGTTGACTACGTACACAGTTATTTCTGAAAACGTCTCTACAGCCGAGTGATCTCTGCTGTCTCACCTTCAGAGTGTGAGACTCTGGTGCTTTGTAGTCGGCTTCCATGAAGTACTTCAGGTTAGTGCTCATCTGGCTCTTCTTCTGCTTCTTCCTGAACTCCTCTGAAAACAACACCAACGAAGAAGAAGAGGATGTTCAGAGCGCGAAGGCAGAACAGATGTTGTGACACAAAACACCCCAGACGGCTTCAGGACCAGGTTACTAAAACAATTGTTGGTTTTGAACTTTGTGAAGTGTAAAACACACGATGTGTTCAGCATCAAACACCCGACACACGAGTCACACTTTGTCTATTCAAACAACACTGAGCTGCACATTTGCTGAACTAACGTGCGACTTCTACTTCCGGGTGCATTTCCCTACTGGACCCCCGTTGCAGGACCAGGACCAGGAGCAGACTGACCCACTGCGGACTTGATCCTCTTGTCTTTGACTGTAGCTTTGCTCTTGCCGGGTCCCAGGCGGCCCTGCAGACGTTTGACCTGCCGGGTGACTCCCTGACGCTTGGTGCTCACCAGCTCCATCACGGAGGCGGAGCCGGGAGTTGTCTGCTTCTTCTTCTTCTTCTTCACTTTACCGACATCTGGGAGGTGGAGAAAGGCAGAAGATACTAAGTGAACTGGTTATGTGTGGGAGGGACTGGTATCCCTCTTCATCGCACATATTCTCTTTATTGTGAACTGTTGCACATCCTGCACTGCTCTCTCCTTCTGGAAAAGTTATGTTGTGCATCTTTATTATCTTTTCCATATTTTTACTGTATTTTTCAAATTTATATTTATGTTCTGGGTCATCACTAAGACGTCCCAGTTCATCTCATGGATTTTCTTTAAAAATATATATATTTATGTGAAAACGTAGACTAAAATGTACTTCAAATATATATATTTTATATGAATTTAGAGAATTCTAAATCTCACTAGATGCTTATTTTTTAACTGGATTGGGTTGAAATTGTTACTGAATACCTAAAAGATAATTTGCAACATTTATGCAACAATATTTATGTTTTACAGTAAAAAGTATTTTTTATACAAACCAAGAATTTTACATTTAAAAAAAATTATATTTCCAATAATTTTCCCTTTTATGCAACCAGATTATGATTATATGTAGGATTATAAATAAGTAAAGAAGTTATTTGGTCCTGCATAAATAAAAAGAGTGCAACAGATAAAAAACACTTATCATAAAGATATTTTGACTGAAAGATATTTTAATTTCCTTGAAACTTGTGTATTGTAAAGTGTTAATATTATGTGTAAGATGTATAAACATGTTAGTTATAATACTGCGTCATATAATGGAGTAACACGTGATGTGAAGAATCATAATGAGAGATAATAAAATAAAATCAGAACTAAGTCGCATGTTGGACTTTTATTTTGTGAAATAAAACCTAAAACGTGTCCGACTCTGAATGCTAATGTTAGCCAATGCTAAGCTAGCGAGCTAACGGGCTAATCTGACCTTTGACGTCACTGTTGAACAGCTCCAGTCCTCTTCTGACCAACGACGCAGACATCCTGGTGGACTTAGGTCAAGTTTTGTGTAAATGTCTCACAAACTACCTCGATGAGGATTCGCGTTGAACTCAGAAACAGCAACGTGAGTCCATCAACATCCGGTGAGCTGCTGTGGTGCACCGCTTTGAAGCAACCGGCTGGAAACCAGTCGAAGATGCGTAAAGTTCCTACCTGGTAAACTTCCAGCGCGCTATGCATACTGTATGTTTTTACTACTGATATTACGACTATATCAGTAGTAGTATCACTACTACTACTACTACTACTACTACTAATAATAATAATAATAAATTAAAGCTGATTAAATTCGTGCAATTTAAGGAAAAATTATATATCTATATATAGGCCTACACACACACACACACACACATGTAAACCA
>JAFEUB010001822.1:0-15000 GCA_024529925.1 Ophthalmolycus amberensis | reverse complement strand
ATAATCCTTTATTAGTCCCTCAGTGGGGAAATTACAGGATTACAGCAGCATTGCTCACAAGTAATAAAATAAAGATAAAAATCAAGTAATATAATAAACTAAACAGTAAACAGTAGAACAGTAATAAAATAAGACAGTAAAGAAGAGTATTAGATATACTAAATATGCCAGTATATACAGAATATACAGAATATACAGAATATACAGGCGGATCAGGTAAATACTTAAAACATATTGGATATTGCACGGATTAGATGAGATATTGCACCAGGTGAATGAATTAAAGTGTTCAGTGTGTGCAAAGTGTTCGTGTTCAAGTGTTCAAGTGTTAGTTGTCCACCGAGAGCAGTTTGTTGTGCAGCCTGACAGCAGCGGGGAGAAAGGACTTGCGGTACCTCTCCCTCAGACACCGGGGGTGAATCAGCCGGTGACTGATGGAGCTGTGCAGAGCTGCCAGAGTGTCCTGCATGGGGTGGGAGGCGTGGCTCATCAGGGATGAGAGCTTCGCCATCATCCTCCTGTCTCCCACCACCTCCACAGTATCCAGTGGACATCCCAGCACGCTGCTGGCCTTCCTCACCAGTTTGAGAGACAGAGAGAGACAGAGTGACCAGAGAGAGACAGACAGAGAGAGGGAGAGAGACAGAGAGAGACAGAGTGAGAGAGACATAGAGAGAGAGACATAGAGTGAGAGAGAGAGAGAGAGAGAGAGAGAGAGACATAGAGAGAGAGACAGAGAGAGAGAGAGACCAGAGAGACCAGAGAGAGACAGACAGAGAGAGGGAGAGAGACAGAGAGAGACAGAGTGAGAGAGACATAGAGAGAGACAGAGAGAGAGTGAGAGAGAGAGAGAGAGAGAGACCAGAGAGACCAGAGAGAGACAGACAGAGAGAGGGAGAGAGACAGAGAGAGACAGAGTGAGAGAGAGAGAGAGACATAGAGAGAGACAGAGAGAGAGTGAGAGAGAGAGAGAGAGAGAGACATAGAGAGAGAGAGAGAGAGAGAGAGAGACATAGAGATGAGAGACATAGAGAGAGAGAGAGAGAGACAGAGAGACATAGAGAGAGACAGAGAGAGAGTGAGAGAGAGAGAGAGAGAGAGAGAGACATAGAGAGAGAGAGAGAGAGAGACATAGAGATGAGAGACAGAGAGAGAGAGAGAGAGAGACAGAGAGACATAGAGAGAGAGACAGAGAGAGAGACAGAGAGAGAGACAGAGAGACATAGAGAGAGAGACAGAGAGAGAGACAGAGAGAGAGTGAGACATAGAGAGAGAGACAGAGAGAGAGAGACAGAGTGAGAGACAGAGAGAGAGTGAGACATAGAGAGAGAGACAGAGTGAGAGACAGAGAGAGAGAGAGTGAGAGAGAGCGAGAGAGAGACATAGAGAGAGAGAGAGACATAGAGAGAGAGACAGAGAGAGAGAGTGAGAGAGAGACATAGAGAGAGAGAGAGAGACAGAGAGAGAGAGACACAGAGCGAGAGAGAGAGACATAGAGAGAGAGAGAGAGACATAGAGAGAGAGACAGAGTGAGAGAGAGAGAGAGAGAGAGAGTGAGAGAGAGACATAGAGAGAGAGAGAGACATAGAGAGAGAGAGAGAGACACAGAGAGAGAGAGAGAGACATAGAGAGAGAGACAGAGAGAGAGAGAGAGTGAGAGAGAGACATAGAGAGAGAGACAGAGAGAGAGAGTGAGAGAGAGACATAGAGAGAGAGAGAGAGACAGAGAGAGAGAGACACAGAGCGAGAGAGAGAGAGACAGACAGACAGACAGACAGACAGACAGACAGACAGCGTGAGAGACAGAGAGAGAGGACATAGAGAGACCCAGTAACTCTTGGTGTGTGTTTAAAGGCCCCATCAGTAGTTCCTCTTGTGTCTCTACTGTGAGGTGAGGGAGGAAAAATGTATGCGTTTGCCACTATACTATATTCTGCAAAGTTATCCTATGTGTTTATTCATATATCTGTAAAATGTATTCATTTACATCTGTATTCTGGGTCTGAGTCTATATTATACATTTGCTCAGATAATCTTCAGAATCTTACTTTTGTACTCCTTAAACTCAGTTCAGGCCCCGGCATAGACATACAGTCACTGACATATATCAGGATTCATGTCTCTCATGAGTCACAGGATTCATGTCTCTCATGAGTCCTAAAGATAAGGTGAAGTCCAGTAGGGACTGGCCTCAATATCACCCCCATCACCCCCGAGGAAAACAGGACGCCCTTTGTGTATGGGCCCAGGGACCAGAATATCTGGCTCTTCTTGGGTCACTGTGACCGGCGGACGGTGATGCTGTCTCCAGAGGTTTGGCAGGAACATTAATAAATCAGAAGGAAGGGAGGGGGAGGGGGGACGGAGGCCGCGGGGAAAGATCCAACGCTGCCATCCAAGCAGCACGTAGGCCCATGCATAGTAGAGGCACAGATACTGGACAGTGGACTGCATTCCTGTTGAGTTAGCCTGCACTTTGGGCTAAATGCTAATGCTCACATGCTCAAAATGCTAATGCTAACATGCTCACAATGCTCATGCTAACATGCTGATATTATCAAAACAATTCTGTTAACTTATAGAGAAACGTTTCTGCTCCAAATGTTGCAGCAATCTATCCAGTAAATGTTGAATGAATAATCAGATTTATAATAATCTATACTCTCCCTGCTGCTGCTTCAGGTTGTGCTCTCAGTCTTTACTCCGACATGTTTCTGCTGGACCTTCATTTCTTCCACCGTCGCTCACCCCTCAGTCCTCCAGCCACAGCTTTATTACCAAACGCAGTCAGTGCAATGTGTCTGCTGAGTGGCAGGTTTTAGTGCACATCACACAACCCTGAGAGTGAGTAAGAAAGTATCTAAGTAAGTGAGTAGGTGAGCGAATGAGCGAGTGAGTGAGTGAGTGAGCAAGTGAGTGAGTATGTAAGTAAGTGAGTAGGTGAGCGAATGAGCAAGTGAGTGAGTGAGTGAGTATGTAAGTAAGTAAGTAAGTGAGCAAGTGAGTGAGTGAGTGAGCAAGTGAGTGAGTATGTAAGTAAGTGAGTAGGTGAGTGAGTGAGCAAGTGAGTGAGTATGTAAGTGAGCGAGTGAGTGAGTGAGCGAGTATGTAAGTGAGCGAGTGAGTGAGTGAGCGAGTATGTAAGTAAGTGAGCAAGTGAGTGAGTGAGTTAGTGAGTGAGTATGTAAGTAAGTAAGTGAGCGAGTGAGTGAGTGAGTGAGTAAGTAAGTGAGCAAGTGAGTAAGTAAGTGAGCAAGAGAGTGAGTAAGTAAGTGAGTGAGCAAATGAGTGAGTGAGTATGTAAGTAAGTAAGTGAGCAAGAGAGTGAGTAAGTAAGTAAGTGAGTGAGCAAATGAGTGAGTGAGTGAGTATGTAAGTAAGTAAGTGAGCAAATGAGTGAGTGAGTATGTAAATAAGTAAGTGAGCAAATGAGTGAGTGAGTGAGTATGTAAGTGAGCAAATGAGTGAGTAAGTGAGTAAGTAAGTAAGTGAACAAATGAGTGAGTGAGTGAGCGAGCGAGTGAGTGAGTGAATGAGTGAGTAAGTAAGTAAGTAAGTAAGTAAGTAAGTGAGTAAATGAGTGAGTGAGTATGTATGTAAGTAAGTGAGTAAATGAGTGAGTATGTATGTAAGTAAGTGAGTAAATGAGTGAGTATGTATGTAAGTAAGTAAGTAAGTGAGCAAATGAGTGAGTATGTAAGTAAGTGAGCAAATGAGTGAGTATGTATGTAAGTAAGTAAGTAAGTAAGTGAGCAAGTGAGTGAGTATGTAAGTAAGTGAGTAAATGAGTGAGTATGTATGTAAGTAAGTAAGTAAGTGAGCAAATGAGTGAGTATGTAAGAAAGTGAGCAAATGAGTGAGTGAGTATGTATGTAAGTAAGTAAGTAAGTAAGTAAGTGAGCAAGTGAGTGAGTATGTAAGTAAGTAAGTAAGTAAGTGAGCAAATGAGTGAGTATGTAAGTAAGTGAGTAAATGAGTGAGTATGTATGTAAGTAAGTAAGTAAGTGAGCAAATGAGTGAGTATGTAAGAAAGTGAGCAAATGAGTGAGTGAGTATGTATGTAAGTAAGTAAGTAAGTGAGCAAATGAGTGAGTATGTAAGTAAGTAAGTAAGTAAGTGAGCAAATGAGTGAGTATGTAAGTGAGCAAATGAGTGAGTGAGTATGTATGTAAGTAAGTAAGTAAGTAAGTGAGCAAGTGAGTGAGTATGTAAGTAAGTGAGTAAATGAGTGAGTATGTATGTAAGTAAGTAAGTAAGTGAGCAAATGAGTGAGTATAAGTAAGTGAGCAAATGAGTGAGTGAGTGAATGAGTGAGTAAGTAAGTAAGTAAGTGAGCAAATGAGTGAGTGAGTGAGCAAGTGACATCATTCTTTGTAGAAGAGATTCAGGATCTCATGGGATTATTCTGGATAAAAAAGGTTCAATAAACAATGAAATGAACAAGAAAGACTGAGATGAGCTTTTCTGCTGATAGCAGCTGTTAGAAGCTGAGCACAGAGAAGTCTTTACATCGAGAAAATAAAAGTTTATTAGAGAACAGGAAATGAAGAGCTCACTTGCTGGATAGTGAATGACTTTTTTATTTTTCTGAGTAGAAACAACCGTAGCTTTCTGGGAAGACAACGAGGTTAGGAAGTGGTGTGTGTCGGTGTGTTTGTTCTTTGTAGTTTGTGGTCGCTTCCGTGCTTTTGAGAAGAAAGTGAGAGAACAGAGTGTCGGCTTTTGGTGCCGGTTTTTAGGGGAAGTCCAAATGTCAGAAAAATATTTGAACAGAAGGAACAGTGAGAGAAGTTAGAACGCGGTAGATAAAGTGAGGCTGAAGACTTGTAGTCTATGTTCAAAGTGCTGCTTCCCTGAAAGAGGATTTCCCCCACCATCAGTCGCTGATCATGAGATACAGATCTCCAGTCGAGGGAAGTTGTGCAGCGTGACGTTGAGCCGGGTCATCGTGTGTCATGAGCTGGTCACACTGGACTAATCTCCGTTCACGAACCAAAACTTCCCGGCCATAGGTCAAGCTGCAAAAAACACCGGATCATACACTTCCCATAATGCCACATGATAGCATGACTTTTGTTACCAGGCTGCAACTTCTATCTCTAAAAAGTGAAGTCAGAGCTTCGCGTGTTAAAGCTGCATTCTCTCTAGTGTCCACCAGGGGGCGACTCCTCTGGTTGTATAGAAGTCTATGAGAAAATGACTCTACTTCTCTCTTGATTTATTACCTCAGTAAACATTGTAAACATGAGTGTTAAAGAAGCCCAGTCGTGTGGCTGTAAGCTCCTGAGGTGCTGCTCCCTCCGGAGTCGCCTGGTTGACGCGCTCGCTGCAGGTTAAACTACCTGTGAGGTGTGGTGCATTCGACACATCACAGAGACCTTTGTATGATGATCTGTAGCTAATTTATTCTCGTCGTGGAAACAATGTACAACAAAAGCCACTCTTTCCCACAATGCAGTAAATGTGTATATCGCGGTCAAAACCGTTTGCCCTTCCGGGGTCAAACACCTGACGAACCCAGCGATTTAGGGACTTATATACCTGAGCCCAGGACAGGAAATACAGCGCCACCCAATGTACAAACAAAGAAATACAGTGGTATTTAGGCAACTAAACCACCAACAGTTAGCTTTAGGCAACTAAACCACCAACAGTTAGATTTAGGCAACTAAACCACCAACAGTTAGATTTAGGCAACTAAACCACCAACAGTTAGCTTTAGGCAACTAAACCACCAACAGTTAGCTTCAGGCAACTAAACCACCAACAGTTAGCTTCAGGCAACTAAACCACCAACAGTTAGCTTCAGGCAACTAAACCACCAACAGTTAGCTTCAGGCAACTAAACCACCAACAGTTAGCTTCAGGCAACTAAACCACCAACAAGTTAGCTAGTTTACTAGTTTAGATCAGTTAGTTAGTTAGTTTAGTGGATAACTTGTTCTCTGTGTTTGGTTCATTTGGTTCAGATGAACTTTGTACCACTCCATCAATCAACAATTATAAAAAACAATTTCCTCCATGTTTTATAAATGAATGTATAAATGAGTGTGTGAGTGATGTGTGAACAAACCCTCTGTGTGAACCTTCAGCACACAGAGAGGAATGAAAGAGTGAAGTTTGGTGAATGTAAGAGCTGCTGAAGTGGAGATTTATCATTAGAGTCTGAGAACAAACTCATTGAGAGGAAACGTCCTTTAAAGAGACGTTTAGTTACATTACAGACATTTAGACTCTACAGGTGAATATTCACCACTTCATCACTCACATTAAGAGACTCTACAGGTGAATATTCACCACTTCATCACTCACATTAAGAGACTCTACAGGTGAATATTCACCACTTCATCACTCACATTAAGAGACTCTACAGGTGAATATTCACCACTTCATCACTCACATTAAGAGACTCTACAGGTGAATATTCACCACTTCATCACTCACATTAAGAGACTCTACAGGTGAATATTCACCACTTCATCACTCACATGAAGAGACTCTACAGGTGAATATTCACCACTTCATCACTCACATTAAGAGACTCTACAGGTGAATATTCACCACTTCATCACTCACATTAAGAGACTCTACAGGTGAATATTCACCACTTCATCACTCACATGAAGAGACTCTACAGGTGAATATTCACCACTTCATCACTCACATGAAGAGACTCTACAGGTGAATATTCACCACTTCATCACTCACATGAAGAGACTCTACAGGTGAATATTCACCACTTCATCACTCACATTAAGAGACTCTACAGGTGAATATTCACCACTTCATCATTCACATTTAGAGCAGTATTTATTGTATGACAAGTTTTTGTAAATGTTATGTTGAATATGCAAATGAGGCATTATGTAATGGTAACCTTTGGTGAATTTAGGAGAAATCTACAGACGTCAACAGACAAAGTAGTAAGATAAACCCCTGGATGTGTATTTGGTATGTTTTTGTTGCTGGGTGTGATGGAACACTTTGTGACTGATACTGGTGCTGTGGTCTGGCTCGAATAAAACTTGGGTACACTGTTGCTTTAAGAAGATCTTCGCAGTTCAGCTTCCCTTTTCTCACCTTTCTGAACCACTGAGAGCTTTGCTTCCTGATTACTGGCACATTTGCGGTTTTAAAATTTTTTTTCCGATAACGCATATAGTTGGAAAGGTATGCCTCTAATTTAGTGGTTATGATCGCTGACGCCATGCTCAGCACGTAGTGCTGTTTTAAGAAAAGGAAGTACCGTTAGCAGGAAGTGCACCTCAGAAAAAAGACATTTTAAACCTTTATTATTAAAACCTCATGACGAACTCCCCCCTGTGCACGCAGATTACTCAATAAGTTTAAAATGTTTTCTTACACATATAAAATGGAAATATGTGATGTAATTGTTATTGTGCAGTTTTTTGATTCAGTTTTTGCAGTTTGGGGCTGTGTGTGTTTGCAGTGGGCTGTAATAATAACCACACACCACAAATAACCTGACGCACACACACACACTCTCACACACACACACACACACTCTCACACACACACACACACACGTACACTCACACACACACACTCACACACACACTCACTCACACACACACACACACACACACACACCCACCATCCTGTTTTTGACTTTAAATGTCAGTGTGTTTCAGATGTGAAAACAACAACCGCTCAGTATCAATTGCATGTTTTGCCATAAAAAGCTGAATAAAGCGGAATCATGAGATATTAATATGGTGCTCATGTGTTTGCTCAGTGTGAATATATATATATATATATATATATATATATATATATATATATATAGTGGGGAAACAACAGGCTGCAGGGAAGTAAAGGAAGGTGAAACATTAACTTTCAAACTCTCAAACTGCAGCGTGGACACTGAAAGTAGCCTGAATCCAGAGTCCACCTGTTGGGATTGTGATGTTTGTTCCTCCTGAAACCCTCTGAAGCCGCACAACAACATTAGAATACGGCCGAGACTAAAGCGCCTCCGCGGTGCTAAACCGCAGACACTGAAAAAGGTGAAGATGACTTCAGTTGTCACACCTTCAAGCGGATTCAAACCGAGAGCTCCTTAACAGTCTCATCTTGCTTTGTGATTGTGTTTCTGAGTGGTGACGTTCAAAGCGTGCAGACGTTATCTTCTTCATCACGGTGGCCGTTTGCCATTTCCTACGAGGATAAAAAAAACCAAACCAGTGACATTTATGTGGTGTTCGTTCACAGAGCGTCACATGGAATGAAAGCAGAGCTGTGAAGCAGATCCTGAGCCGCTGCTCCAACAGGTGAGTCTGACCGACCGGCAGCTTTGTGTTTGGTGTCGTCAGGACGAGTGTTGACTCATGAAAACGGGCTGTGGTTCATTAATTATTCATGTTTCAACTGTGGGACCATTGTTGGTCCTTTTATTTCTGATTGGACATGATGAGAAGGAGCTCGTTAAATCAAAGTGACCCATGTGTCCACTGATCGGCTGGTTGATCGTGTGAGTGTTGATGCATGCTTCACGCTTCACCCCAATGTCCCGGCTCTTTGAAGCCACTTTGACTGACATCCCCAACTGATGCGATCATCCACACATGTTAACGCCATCATCAGCTGTAAGCAGGTTCACTGCTTCATGTTCGGTGATTCGACGCTTCGAGTCCAGCTGAGACCTTTGTTGAGTGTCGTTACACGACGACGTCTCGTCCTATTTTATATGAAGATGGCGAGCGCATGATCTGCCCGGAGACTTGTCTTTGTTGCCGCTGTTCACGGTCCTCCAGATGCAACATGAATAAATAAACGCGGTGCTGTTTTAGTTTTGTCATGTTTTTCTTGCGCAGCATCGTGTGTTTCATGACGACAATAACTTTTCATGCTTTTATATAAATGCTTTTCATTGAAAATCAGACTCCGCTCCGTCCTGCATCGTTATGTTGTGCTCACATTCTTCATCAGAGGAGCACCACAGTCCTTATTATTCTGTTTATTCTGATACTTCATCTGTTAAACATTCGTCTCCCTACGGCAGCTTTTCTTCACTATGGCGATGAGCATTTTAAACTTTTTGTCTTCACTCTTTGTGTGTATCTGCTGATATTGTCGGCCTCTTGGTGCCATGGTGTTTATGATTCCTGGTTGTTCTCTTATTGTTTTGTACAGTAACCTGATGAAACGTTGAAATATGAATAAGTGAAGAAGACAGCGTGTGCGTTCTTTGTTCTATATTGTCCACCTCAGGCGTTCTCCCACGCACCTGTTGACCTACTGGTGGAAAAGTTTTCCTTTTTCATGTTACACTGACCCACAAACATGAAAAACTAAACCTCTGGTGGTGTAACTTCAAACCATCAGCTGTGTGAACACAGCGGCTTTAAGTGCTGTTCAGAGAAAGGATTCAGTCAACGAAGTAAAAGATAAAAGAAACAAAAGGACAAGACACAGATTGACTGCTGCTGATCTTTGACAAAGAATCACATCATCGGGTGTTTCGTGTGAGTCGAACCAGAGCAGAGGCACTGAGGCAGGATCCGAAACACCCCCATCACCTGCTGGTGTCACACCTGCTACTTGCTGTGTTTGTGGTCAGGGGTGTGTGTGTGTGTGTGTGTGTGTTTGCAGAAATAAACCTGCAAATGCCACAAAATAAAGAAGCGGCGCAGCATTAAGTGTGTGTGTGTGTGTGTGTGTGTGTGTGTGTGTGTGTCATCCCTCTCCACAGGATAAGAAGACGGAGGAAGCAGTAAGTTGCACTCTGAAGCAAGAACAATCCATCGAACCTTCAGCTTTGCAAAACCAAACAGTCCAAAAAGCAAACAACAAAAGGAGAAGACAGACGAGAGCGTAAATGGAGAGACATAATAAAACCCCTCTTCTGTTTCTTCCTCTGGCTCTGCTCTGCGTCTGCGTCTGCGTCTGCGTCTGTGAGAATTGTCCGAGCGTCCCAGATAACAGTCAGTGGTTTTTATTATTTTCATCGCTTGATTTATATTTTTGATTTGAGATCTTTCGTTACACAAGACTCGAGTGAAGCACAAACATTTCCCTTCATCTCTCCGTCAGAGCTCACAGAGCTCACCTGCCACAGTGACTACGATCAGACCATCACCTGTCTGTGGAACAGCACGTCTGTGTCCGATCATCCAGGCAACGTGTGCAAGATATTCGCCGAGAGAAAGAGGTAGGGACTAAGAAATGCACTCAAACACACCGTCACCAGAGGAGAACTGTTATGAGACCAGCAGAATAAAGAGAAACATGCTTTCCCTCCCTTTTAGTGAGAAGTATAACAACTACCACAACTCATGCACGCTGGAGCCGGCGGACGCCTCCAGACCGACGCTGAAGAAGTGCTTGCTGTTCTTCAAGAGAAGAGACAGAGTAAGGGTGGTGAGGAGTTTTGACCAAACACTAATATGTCAAGGAATAGTTCAACACTTTAGGAAATACGCTCATTTGCTTTACTGCAGAGAATTTTATGAAAAGACCAATACCTCTCTCATGTTTGTCTGTTAGAGGAAAAGCTCTTTAGCTTAGCATAACAACCAATTCACAAGTTACATCCATAGACTGTCTATAAGAAGCGGACATAGTCGTGACCATATCTGGACTGAGGAGGAGTGACGTAGAGACGCCGTATGTGTCTCTACCTGTCAATCACAGTAAGCCCCGCCCTAAAGCATCCCCTGCTTTATGGTCTGTGTGACTCTAAATGGACCATAATGTACTAAATGAACATCATGCTGTATTGAAGAAGACTTGAAACTAGAGATTGAGACCATAAACTCATGTTTACAATGTTTACTGAGGTAATAAATCAAGAGAGAAGTAGAGTCATTTTCTCATAGACGTCTATACAACCAGAGGAGTCGCCCCCTGGTGGACACTAGAGAGAATGCAGCTTTAACACGTGAAGCTTTGGCTCGTAGTAACATATCCTCGTACAAATGTTGGTATGATATCTTATTAAAACGTTATTCCTACCTTTTCGTGCGTTTCCCTATGAAGGTCCAGCAACTCGTGTCAATTTCCGCGCGTGTTTTCAAAATAAACTTCCTCCTTCACGGGAAACAACTTAGTTAAGTTTAGGAAAAGATGACGAAATACTTAGTTAGGTTCAAGCAACAAAAGTACTTTGTTAGGTTTAGGAAAAGATGGCGGTTTGTGGTTCATATAACTACTGAAGTGACGTTACTAATGTACGGAAGTTGCGTGACAAATAAATCGACGTTGACTTTTTCACACGAGGAACGAACAACGGCCTCCTGCGTAAAAGACTGGTTTTACATGATTACATGCAAATGAATTTTTGTTGGATATCTACAAATGACAGCGCATTCCTTTCCGTAAATATAGCTCATGAACTCTGTTTGAGAACATCCTGATCTCGTTTATTTAATCCGTACCAACAAACCCGCGGTGCATAAAGAACAGGTAGCGGTGTTATGGGGGGTCATAGGAGGGAATATTTACCTAGCTTTCGCTCTTCAAAAAAAAGTTTGTTACGGTTTATTCGCTGACCTTTATCAGATTACCTTTATGCTAAGCTAAGCTGGCCGGCTGCTGGTGGGAGCTAGCGTAGAGACGAGCGTTCTATCAATCTCATCATCTAACTCCTGGCAAGGAAACTGAGAATAGTTCCCAGAATGCAAAGCTACAAAGCACATTCAACACAAACGTACCCTCATTTATTCTTGTCTGACAAGCACCGATGAAGCTTTTATATCTACATTTTAATCAGCTGTTATGTTGTCTGATGAATGTCTTTTCTTCTCAGTTTCTGGACATCCACGTCCTGTCCATCAGTCTCTGAGCTGTGACCCCGGGAAGCAAACGTTGAGCCTTTCCTTCAAGCCCAGCTTGTCACAGTGAGTACAATGATATACACACACCCTGCCTCCCTGTGACTTACCTTGCGAGCTGCTCATTGCTGACCTTAAAACAAACTGTGTGCCGCCTGCAGTTAAAGCTGCATCCTCCGCCGCGACCAGACGTCAACTTTACCACCGTTCTCCTGGTTCCCCCAAGTACCAAGCATAAACTTAATCAACAAATACAGGTCCGAACTGCAGTGGAAACACTGGAGGATTCAGTCGTGGATGGTGTGTGTTTATTTTGTCAGAGATGAACGATATGTACAAATGATCCATGCATGAACAAAAAAAAGAACAACAGCCTGTTGATTTCGTCCTTGTCAGGATCCCTCTGTGCTGAATAAAAACATTTTCACAGCTGATGAATGAGGCATCACCAGGGAGCTGGACGAGAACTGGTTGAGGCGAGGTGAGAGGTACGAGGCACGCGTCCCGAGTGAAGGCCGTTCAGACAAGGACAAGTCGATCTGGAGCGACTGGAGCGACTGGAGCCCCGTTGCATCATGGGAGTCAGCCGTAGGAGGAACAAATGAACGTCCGTCAGGTAAAAGGTCCCAAATATGATGAAGTGGTTTCGTTTATAACAGTTATAATTACAAAGAAAGCTAAAAGACTACAAAAAGACATGAAGAGACCACAAAGAGTCGCTAAATGACAATAACGAGACACAAAGACACAAAAGAGACGCTACATGACTACAAAGAGACACAAAGAGACAAAGTCACTACATGACTACAAAGAGACACAAAGAGACACAAAGAGACACAAAGAGTTCACTACATGACTACAAAGAGATACAAAGAGTCGCTACATGACTACAAAGAGACACAAGAGACACAAAGAGTCATCTACATGACTACAAAGAGATACAAAGAGTCGCTACATGACTACAAAGAGACACAAAGAGACACAAAGAGTCACTACATGACTACAAAGAGATACAAAGAGTCACTACATGACTACAAAGAGATACAAAGAGTCGCTACATGACTACAAAGAGACACAAAGAGTACACAGAGTCACTACATGACTACAAAGAGATACAAAGAGTCGCTACATGACTACACGAGACACAAGAGACACAAAGAGTCGCTACATGACTACAAAGAGACACAAAAGAGTCGCTACATGACTACAGAGACACAAAGACTACAAAGAGTCGCTACATTACTACAAAGAGACACAAAGAGACACAAAAGAGACACAAAGAGTCACTAACATGACTACAAAGAGATACAAAGAGTCGCTACATGACTACAAAGAGACACAAAGAGACACAGAGTCGCTAAATGACTACGAAGAGACACAAAGACTCGCTACATGACTACAAAGAGATACAAAGAGTCGTTACATGACTACAAAGAGACACAAAGAGACACAAAGAGTAGCTACATGACTACAAAGAGACACAAAGAGACACAAAGAGTCGCTACATGACTACAAAGAGATACAAAGAGTCGCTACATGACTACAAAGAGACACAAAGAGTCGCTACATGACTACAAAGAGACACAAAGAGTCGCTACATGACTACAAAGAGATACAAAGAGTCGCTACATGACTACAAAGAGACACAAAGAGACACAAAGAGTCGCTACATGACTACAAAGAGACACAAAGAGTAGCTACATGACTACAAAGAGACACAAAGAGACACAAAGAGTCGCTACATGACTAAAAAGAGATACAAAGAGTCGCTACATGACTACAAAGAGACACAAAGAGTCGATACATGACTACAAAGAGACACAAAGAGACACAAAGAGTCGCTACATGACTACAAAGAGATACAAAGAGTCGCTACATGACTACAAAGAGACACAAAGAGACACAAAGAGTCGCTACATGACTACACAGAGACACAAAGAGTCGCTACATGACTACAGAGACACAAAGACTACAAAGAGTCGCTACATTACTACAAAGAGACACAAAGAGACACAAAGAGTTGCTACATGACTACAAAGAGGCACAAATACTACAAAGAGTCGCTAAATGACTACGAAGAGACACAAAGAGTCGCTACATGACTACAAAGAGACACAAAGAGACACAAAGAGTCGCTACATGACTACAAAGAGACAAAGAGACACAAAGAGTCGCTATATGACTACAAAGAGACACAAAGAGTCGCTACATGACTACAAAGAGACACAAAGACTACAAAGAGTCGCTACATGACTACAAAGAGACACAAAGAGACACAAAGAGTCGCTACATGACTACAAAGAGACACAAAGACTACAAAGAGTCGCTACATGACTACAAAGCGACACAAAGAGACACAAAGAGTCGCTACATGACTACAAAGAGACACAAAGACTACAAAGAGTCGCTACATGACTATAAAGAGACAAGAAACCACCACAATGAGATTAAAAATGACCACAAAATGACAAGAAAAACTAGAATGAGAACACAAAGAGACCACAAACATCTGCAAAAAGACTCTATATATGTAGGAGAGGTGTCTCAGGCAGGGGACGTGGTCTCATGATCACTGTGTATCGGGATAATTGCATGAAACCTGACCCCCCAGATGTGTTCCCCATGGTGCGATAAACACCGTGTTATGATCTCTAACGTGATTCGTTCTGTCCCGCGTTTGTCAGATCTTGTCTGTGTTTTGGCCATGGTCGCCGCTGCTGCAGCGTTCGCCGTGTTTCTGGTCGTCATTAGCTTTAAGACCGACAAATCCACCTGGTGAGCACACACACACACACACACACACACACACATTTAGATTGTCTATGTTAGTCGTATGTAGGAGTATATTCTCTCTCTCGTGTTTTAAGATGCCGTCGCTCTGTTTTGCAGGGTTTACATGGTGAAGAGAATCAGAGGGCCGCCTCTCCGAACCCAGCGAAATCCTTCCTGCAGGATGTCGATTTCCAGGTGAGCTCATGACTCATAACTTGAGTCAATCTGTTTGTTTTTTGTATTTGCAAACAGACTATTATTTGCCTTCTTAGGCAAATGTTATCACGTAACAACTTTGTTAGAGCGAGAGCACATGACCATTAAAGCTGCCACTTGGGGCAGCAGAGAACGAGCTGTAAACAAACGGATGTATTATTATGTTACTAAAACTCTCTTTGATGATAGATGTTTCTCAATGTTGTAAATAACAGTGAGA
>JAFEUB010001816.1:0-104043 GCA_024529925.1 Ophthalmolycus amberensis | reverse complement strand
GCGAGGTCGAGTCGACCCAAAAATATGACATTGAACTGCAGCCAAAGGCGGAAGAGCACGAAAACGATGTCGAGTCGACCCAAAATAATGACATTGAGCAGCAGCCAAAGGCGGAAGAGCACGAAAACCATGTCGAGTCGACCCAAAATAATGACATTGAGCAGCAGCCAAAGGCGGAAGAGCACGAAAACCATGTCGAGTCGACCCAAATAATGACATTGAGCAGCAGCAAAGGCGGAAGAGCACGAAAACGATGTCGAGTCGACCCAAATAATGACATTGAGCAGCAGCCAAAGGCGGAAGAGCACGAAAACGATGTCGAGTCGACCCAAAATAATGACATTGAGCAGCAGCCAAAGCGGAAGAGCACGAAAACGATGTCGAGTCGACCAAAAATAATGACATTGAGCAGCAGCCAAAGGCGGAAGAGCACGAAAACGATGTCGAGTCGACCCAAAATAATGACATTGAGCAGCAGCCAAAGGCGGAAGGGCACGAGAGCGAGTCGAGTCGACCCAAAATAATGACATTGAACACTGCAGCGAAGGTGGAAGGGCACGAGAGCGAGGTCGAGTCGACCCAAAATAATGACACTGAACTACTGCAGCCGAAGGTGGAAGGGCACGAGAGCGAGGTCGAGTCGACCCAAAATAATGACACTGAACTGCAGCCGAAGGTGGAAGGCACGGAAGCGAGGTCGAGTCGACCCAAAATAATGACATTGAACTGCAGCCAAAGGCGGAAGAGCACGAGAACGATGTCGAGTCGACCCAAAATAATGACATTGAGCAACAGCCAAAGGCGGAAGAGCACGAAAACGATGTCGAGTCGACCCAAAATAATGACATTGAGCAGCAGCCAAAGGCGGAAGAGCACGAAAACCATGTCGAGTCGACCCAAAATAATGACATTGAGCAGCAGCCAAAGGCGGAAGAGCACGAAAACCATGTCGAGTCGACCCAAAATAATGACATTGAGCAGCAGCCAAAGGCGGAAGAGCACGAAAACCATGTCGAGTCGACCCAAAATAATGACATTGAGCAGCAGCCAAAAGGCGGAAGGAGCACGAAAACCATGTCGAGTCGACCCGAAATAATGACATTGAGCAGCAGCATGAAGCGGAAGAGCACGAAAACGATGTCGAGTCGACCCGAAAATAATGACATTGAGCAGCAGCCAAAGGCGGAAGAGCACGAAAACGATGTCGAGTCGACCCAAAATAATGACATTGAGCAGCAGCCAAAGGTGGAAGAGCACGAAAACGATGTCGAGTCGACCAAAAAAATAATGACATTGAACTGCAGCCAAAGGTGGAAGAGCACGAGAACGATGTCGAGTCAACCCAAACTTATGACACTGAACTGCAGCCGAAGGTGGAAGGGCACGAGAGCGAGGTCGAGTCGACCCAAAATAATGACATTGAGCAGCAGCCAAAGGCGGAAGAGCACGAAACGATGTCGAGTCGACCCAAAATAATGACATTGAGCAACAGCCAAAGGCGGAAGAGCACGAAAACGATGTCGAGTCGACCCAAAATAATGACATTGAGCAGCAGCCAAAGGCGGAAAGAGCACGAAAACCATGTCGAGTCGACCCAAAATAATGACATTGAGCAGCAGCCAAAGGCGGAAGAGCACGAAAACCATGTCGAGTCGACCCAAAATAATGACATTGAGCAGCAGCCAAAGGCGGAAGAGCACGAAAACCATGTCGAGTCGACCAAAAATAATGACATTGAGCAGCAGCCAAAGGCGGAAGAGCACGAAAACGATGTCGAGTCGACCCAAAATAATGACATTGAGCAGCAGCCAAAGGCGGAAGAGCACAAAAACCATGTCGAGTCGACCAAAAAATAATGACATTGAGCAGCAGCCAAAGGCGGAAGAGCACGAAAACCATGTCGAGTCGACCCAAAATAATGACATTGAGCAACAGCCAAAGGCGGAAGAGCACGAAACGATGTCGAGATGACCCAAAATAATGACATTGAGCAGCAGCCAAAGGTGGAAGGGCACGAGAGCGAGGTCGAGTCGACCCAAAATAATGACATTGAACAGCAGCCGAAGGCGGAAGGGCACGAAAACGATGTCGAGTCGACCAAAAAATAATGACATTGAGCAGCAGCCGAAGGCGGAAGAGCACGAAAACCATGTCGAGTCGACCCAAAATAATGACATTGAGCAGCAGCCGAAGGCGGAAGAGCACGAAAACCATGTCGAGTCGACCCAAAATAATGACATTGAGCAGCAGCCAAAGGCGGAAAGAGCAACGAAAACCATGTCGAGTCGACCCAAAATAATGACATTGAGCAGCAGCCAAAGGCGGAAGAGCACGAAAACCATGTCGAGTCGACCCGAAAATAATGACATTGAGCAGCAGCATGAAGGCGGAAGAGCACGAAAAACGATGTCGAGTCGACCCGAAATAATGACATTGAGCAGCAGCCAAGGCGGAAGAGCACGAAAACGATGTCGAGTCGACCCGAAATAATGACATTGAGCAGCAGCCAAGGCGGAAGAGCACGAAAACGATGTAGAGTCGACCAAAAAAATAATGACATTGAGCATGCAGCCAAAGGCGGAAGAGCACGAAAACGATGTCGAGTCGACCCAAAATAATGACATTGAGCAGCAGCCAAAGGTGGAAGAGCACGAAAACGATGTAGAGTCGACCCAAAATAATGACATTGAGCAGCAGCCAAAGGCGGAAGGGCACGAGAGCGAGGTCGAGTCGACCCAAAATAATGACACTGAACTACTGCAGCCGAAGGTGGAAGGGCACGAGAGCGAAGGTCGAGTCGACCCAAAATAATGACACTGAACTGCAGCCGAAGGTGGAAGGGCACGAGAGCGAGGTCGAGTCGACCCAAAATAATGACATTGAACTGCAGCCAAAGGTGGAAGAGCACGAGAAACGATGTCGAGTCAACCCAAACTTATGACACTGAACTGCAGCCGAAGGTGGAAGGGCACGAGGAGCGAGGTCGAGTCGACCCAAAATAATGACATTGAGCAGCAGCCAAAGGCGGAAGAGCACGAAAACCATGTCGAGTCGACCCAAAATAATGACATTGAGCAGCAGCCAAAGGAGGAAGAGCACGAAAACCATGTATAATGACATTGAGCAGCAGCCAAAGGTGGAAGACAATGAAAACGATGTCGAGTCGACCAAAAAATAATGACATTGAACTGCAGCCAAAGGTGGAAGAGCACGAAAACGATGTAGAGTCGACCCAAAATATGACATTGAGCAGCAGCCAAAGGCGGAAGAGCACGAAACGATGTAGAGTCGACCCAAAATAATGACATTGAGCAGCAGCCAAAGGCGGAAGGGCACGAGAGCGAAGTCGAGTCGACCCAAAATAATGACACTGAACTACTGCAGCCGAAGGTGGAAGGGCACGAGAGCGAGGTCGAGTCGCCCCAAAATAATGACACTGAACTACTGCAGCCGAAGGTGGAAGGGCACGAGAGCGAGGTCGAGTCGCCCCAAAATAATGACACTGAACTACTGCAGCCGAAGGTGGAAGGGCACGAGAGCGAGGTCGAGTCGACCCAAAATAATGACACTGAACTGCAGCCGAAGGTGGAAGGTCACGAGAGCGAGGTCGAGTCGACCCAAAATAATGACATTGAGCAGCAGCCAAAGGCGGAAGAGCACGAAAACCATGTCGAGTCGACCCAAAATAATGACATTGAGCAGCAGCCAAAGGCGGAAGAGCACGAAAACCATGTCGAGTCGACCCAAAATAATGACATTGAGCAGCAGCCAAAGGCGGAAGAGCACGAAAACCATGTCGAGTCGACCCGAAATAATGACATTGAGCAGCAGCATGAGGCGGAAGAGCACGAAAACGATGTCGAGTCGACCCGAAATAATGACATTGAGCAGCAGCCAAAGGCGGAAGAGCACGAAAACGATGTCGAGTCGACCCGAAATAATGACATTGAGCAGCAGCCAAAGGCGGAAGAGCACGAAAACGATGTCGAGTCGACCCAAAATAATGACATTGAGCAGCAGCCAAAGGCGGAAGAGCACGAAAACGATGTAGAGTCGACCCAAAATAATGACATTGAGCAGCAGCCAAAGGCGGAAGGGCACGAGAGCGAGGTCGAGTCGACCCAAAATAATGACACTGAACTACTGCAGCCGAAGGTGGAAGGGCACGAGAGCGAGATCGAGTCGCCCCAAAATAATGACACTGAACTACTGCAGCCGAAGGTGGAAGGGCACGAGAGCGAGGTCGAGTCGACCCAAAATAATGACACTGAACTGCAGCCGAAGGTGGAAGGGCACGAGAGCGAGGTCGAGTCGACCCAAAATAATGACATTGAACTGCAGCCAAAGGCGGAAGAGCACGAGAACGATGTCGAGTCGACCCAAAATAATGACATTGAGCAACAGCCAAAGGCGGAAGAGCACGAAAACGATGTCGAGTCGACCCAAAATAATGACATTGAGCAGCAGCCAAAGGCGGAAGAGCACGAAAACCATGTCGAGTCGACCCAAAATAATGACATTGAGCAGCAGCCAAAGGCGGAAGAGCACGAAAACCATGTCGAGTCGACCCAAAATAATGACATTGAGCAGCAGCCAAAGGCGGAAGAGCACGAAAACCATGTCGAGTCGACCCAAAATAATGACATTGAGCAGCAGCCAAAGGCGGAAGAGCACGAAAACCATGTCGAGTCGACCCGAAATAATGACATTGAGCAGCAGCATGAAGGCGGAAGAGCACGAAAACGATGTCGAGTCGACCCGAAATAATGACATTGAGCAGCAGCCAAAGGCGGAAGAGCACGAAAACGATGTCGAGTCGACCCAAAATAATGACATTGAGCAGCAGCCAAAGGTGGAAGAGCACGAAAACGATGTCGAGTCGACCAAAAAATAATGACATTGAACTGCAGCCAAAGGTGGAAGAGCACGAGAACGATGTCGAGTCAACCCAAACTTATGACACTGAACTGCAGCCGAAGGTGGAAGGGCACGAGAGCGAGGTCGAGTCGACCCAAAATAATGACATTGAGCAGCAGCCAAAGGCGAAGAGCACGAAAACGATGTCGAGTCGACCCAAAATAATGACATTGAGCAACAGCCAAAGGCGGAAGAGCACGAAAACGATGTCGAGTCGACCCAAAATAATGACATTGAGCAGCAGCCAAAGGCGGAAGAGCACGAAAACCATGTCGAGTCGACCCAAAATAATGACATTGAGCAGCAGCCAAAGGCGGAAGAGCACGAAAACCATGTCGAGTCGACCCAAAATAATGACATTGAGCAGCAGCCAAAGGCGGAAGAGCACGAAAACCATGTCGAGTCGACCAAAAATAATGACATTGAGCAGCAGCCAAAGGCGGAAGAGCACGAAAACGATGTCGAGTCGACCCAAAATAATGACATTGAGCAGCAGCCAAAGGCGGAAGAGCACAAAAACCATGTCGAGTCGACCAAAAAATAATGACATAGAGCAGCAGCCAAAGGCGGAAGAGCACGAAAACCATGTCGAGTCGACCCAAAATAATGACATTGAGCAACAGCCAAAGGCGGAAGAGCACGAAAACGATGTCGAGATGACCCAAAATAATGACATTGAGCAGCAGCCAAAGGTGGAAGGGCACGAGAGCGAGGTCGAGTCGACCCAAAATAATGACATTGAACAGCAGCCGAAGGCGGAAGGGCACGAAAACGATGTCGAGTCGACCAAAAATAATGACATTGAGCAGCAGCCGAAGGCGGAAGAGCACGAAAACCATGTCGAGTCGACCCAAAATAATGACATTGAGCAGCAGCAAAAGGTGGAAGAGCACGAAAACCATGTCGAGTCGACCCAAAATAATGACATTGAGCAGCAGCCAAAGGTGGAAGAGCACGAAAACCATGTCGAGTCGACCAAAAATAATGACATTGAACTGCAGCCAAAGGTGGAAGAGCACGAGAACGATGTCGAGTCAACCCAAACTTATGACACTGAACTGCAGCCGAAGGTGGAAGGGCACGAGAGCGAGGTCGAGACGACCCAAAATAATGACATTGAGCAGCAGCCGAAGGCGGAAGGGCACGAGAGCGAGGTCGAGTCAACCCAAAATAATGACACTGAACTACTGCAGCCGAAGGTGGAAGGGCACGATAGCGAGGTCGAGTCGACCCAAAATAATGACACTGAACTGCAGCCGAAGGTGGAAGGGCACGAGAGCGAGGTCGAGTCGACCCAAAACAATGACACTGAGCAGCAGCCAAAGACGGAAGAGCACGAAAACGATGTCGAGTCGACCAAAAAATAATGACATTGAGCAGCAGCCAAAGGCGGAAGAGCACGAAAACCATGTCGAGTCGACCAAAAAATAATGACATTGAGCAGCAGCCAAAGGTGGAAGAGCACGAAAACGATGTAGAGTCGACCAAAAAATAATGACATTGAGCAGCAGCCAAAGGTGGAAGAGCACGAGAGCGAGGTCGAGTCGACCCAAAATAATGACATTGAACTGCAGCCAAAGGTGGAAGAGCACGAGAACGATGTCGAGTCAACCCAAACTTATGACACTGAACTGCAGCCGAAGGTGGAAGGGCACGAGAGCGAGGTCGAGTCGACTCAAAATAATGACATTGAGCAGCAGCCAAAGGCGGAAGAGCACGAAAACGATGTCGAGTCGACCCAAAATAATGACACTGAACTGCAGCCAAAGGTGGAAGGGCACGAGAGCGAGGTCGAGTCGACCCAAAATAATGACACTGAACTGCAGCCAAAGGTGGAAGGGCACGAGAGCGAGGTCGAGTCGACCCAAAATAATGACATTGAACTGCAGCCAAAGGTGGAAGGGCACGAGAACGATGTCGAGTCAACCCAAAATAATGACACTGAACTGCAGCCGAAGGCGGAAGGGCACGAGAGCGAGGTCGAGTCGACCCAAAATAATGACATTGAGCAGCAGCCAAAGGTGGAAGAGCACGAGAACGATGTCGAGTCAACCCAAACTTATGACACTGAACTGCAGCCGAAGGTGGAAGGGCACGAGAGCGAGGTCGAGTCGACCCAAAATAATGACATTGAGCAGCAGCCGAAGGCGGAAGGGCACGAGAGCGAGGTCGAGTCAACCCAAAATAATGACACTGAACTACTGCAGCCGAAGGTGGAAGGGCACGATAGCGAGGTCGAGTCGACCCAAAATAATGACACTGAACTGCAGCCGAAGGTGGAAGGGCACGAGAGCGAGGTCGAGTCGACCCAAAACAATGACACTGAGCAGCAGCCAAAGACGGAAGAGCACGAAAACGATGTCGAGTCGACCAAAAAATAATGACATTGAGCAGCAGCCAAAGGCGGAAGAGCACGAAAACGATGTCGAGTCGACCCGAAATAATGACATTGAGCAGCAGCCAAAGGCGGAAGAGCACGAAAACGATGTCGAGTCGACCCGAAATAATGACATTGAGCAGCAGCCAAAGGCGGAAGAGCACGAAAACGATGTCGAGTCGACCCGAAATAATGACATTGAGCAGCAGCCAAAGGCGGAAGAGCACGAAAACGATGTCGAGTCGACCAAAAAATAATGACATTGAGCAGCAGCCAAAGGCGGAAGAGCACGAAAACGATGTCGAGTCGACCCAAAATAATGACATTGAGCAGCAGCCAAAGGCGGAAGAGCACGAAAACCATGTCGAGTCGACCCAAAATAATGACATTGAGCAGCAGCCAAAGGCGGAAGAGCACGAAAACCATGTCGAGTCGACCCAAAATAATGACATTGAGCAGCAGCCAAAGGCGGAAGAGCACGAAAACCATGTCGAGTCGACCCAAAATAATGACATTGAGCAGCAGCCAAAGGCGGAAGAGCACGAAAACCATGTCGAGTCGACCCGAAATAATGACATTGAGCAGCAGCATGAAGGCAGAAGAGCACGAAAACGATGTCGAGTCGACCCGAAATAATGACATTGAGCAGCAGCCAAAGGCGGAAGAGCACGAAAACGATGTCGAGTCGACCCAAAATAATGACATTGAGCAGCAGCCAAAGGTGGAAGAGCATGAAAACGATGTCGAGTCGACCAAAAAATAATGACATTGAACTGCAGCCAAAGGTGGAAGAGCACGAGAACGATGTAGAGTCGACCCAAAATAATGACATTGAGCAGCAGCCAAAGGCGGAAGGGCACGAGAGCGAGGTCGAGTCGACCCAAAATAATGACACTGAACTACTGCAGCCGAAGGTGGAAGGGCACGAGAGCGAGGTCGAGTCGACCCAAAATAATGACACTGAACTGCAGCCGAAGGTGGAAGGGCACGAGAGCGAGGTCGAGTCGACCCAAAATAATGACATTGAACTGCAGCCAAAGGTGGAAGAGCACGAGAACGATGTCGAGTCAACCCAAACTTATGACACTGAACTGCAGCCGAAGGTGGAAGGGCACGAGAGCGAGGTCGAGTCGACCCAAAATAATGACATTGAGCAGCAGCCAAAGGCGGAAGAGCACGAAAACCATGTCGAGTCGACCCAAAATAATGACATTGAGCAGCAGCCAAAGGCGGAAGAGCACGAAAACCATGTATAATGACATTGAGCAGCAGCCAAAGGTGGAAGACAATGAAAACGATGTCGAGTCGACCAAAAAATAATGACATTGAACTGCAGCCAAAGGTGGAAGAGCACGAAAACGATGTAGAGTCGACCCAAAATAATGACACTGAACTGCAGCCGAAGGCGGAAGGGCACGAGAGCGAGGTCGAGTCGACCCAAAATAATGACATTGAGCAGCAGCCAAAGGTGGAAGAGCACGAGAACGATGTCGAGTCAACCCAAACTTATGACACTGAACTGCAGCCGAAGGTGGAAGGGCACGAGAGCGAGGTCGAGTCGACCCAAAATAATGACATTGAGCAGCAGCCGAAGGCGGAAGGGCACGAGAGCGAGGTCGAGTCAACCCAAAATAATGACACTGAACTACTGCAGCCGAAGGTGGAAGGGCACGATAGCGAGGTCGAGTCGACCCAAAATAATGACACTGAACTGCAGCCGAAGGTGGAAGGGCACGAGAGCGAGGTCGAGTCGACCCAAAACAATGACACTGAGCAGCAGCCAAAGACGGAAGAGCACGAAAACGATGTCGAGTCGACCAAAAAATAATGACATTGAGCAGCAGCCAAAGGCGGAAGAGCACGAAAACGATGTCGAGTCGACCAAAAAATAATGACATTGAGCAGCAGCCAAAGGCGGAAGAGCACGAAAACGATGTCGAGTCGACCCGAAATAATGACATTGAGCAGCAGCCAAAGGCGGAAGAGCACGAAAACGATGTCGAGTCGACCCGAAATAATGACATTGAGCAGCAGCCAAAGGCGGAAGAGCACGAAAACGATGTCGAGTCGACCAAAAAATAATGACATTGAGCAGCAGCCAAAGGCGGAAGAGCACGAAAACGATGTCGAGTCGACCCAAAATAATGACATTGAGCAGCAGCCAAAGGCGGAAGAGCACGAAAACCATGTCGAGTCGACCCAAAATAATGACATTGAGCAGCAGCCAAAGGCGGAAGAGCACGAAAACCATGTCGAGTCGACCCAAAATAATGACATTGAGCAGCAGCCAAAGGCGGAAGAGCACGAAAACCATGTCGAGTCGACCCAAAATAATGACATTGAGCAGCAGCCAAAGGCGGAAGAGCACGAAAACCATGTCGAGTCGACCCGAAATAATGACATTGAGCAGCAGCATGAAGGCGGAAGAGCACGAAAACGATGTCGAGTCGACCCGAAATAATGACATTGAGCAGCAGCCAAAGGCGGAAGAGCACGAAAACGATGTCGAGTCGACCCAAAATAATGACATTGAGCAGCAGCCAAAGGTGGAAGAGCATGAAAACGATGTCGAGTCGACCAAAAAATAATGACATTGAACTGCAGCCAAAGGCGGAAGAGCACGAGAACGATGTAGAGTCGACCCAAAATAATGACATTGAGCAGCAGCCAAAGGCGGAAGGGCACGAGAGCGAGGTCGAGTCGACCCAAAATAATGACACTGAACTACTGCAGCCGAAGGTGGAAGGGCACGAGAGCGAGGTTGAGTCGACCCAAAATAATGACACTGAACTGCAGCCGAAGGTGGAAGGGCACGAGAGCGAGGTCGAGTCGACCCAAAATAATGACATTGAACTGCAGCCAAAGGTGGAAGAGCACGAGAACGATGTCGAGTCAACCCAAACTTATGACACTGAACTGCAGCCGAAGGTGGAAGGGCACGAGAGCGAGGTCGAGTCGACCCAAAATAATGACATTGAGCAGCAGCCAAAGGCGGAAGAGCACGAAAACCATGTCGAGTCGACCCAAAATAATGACATTGAGCAGCAGCCAAAGGCGGAAGAGCACGAAAACCATGTATAATGACATTGAGCAGCAGCCAAAGGTGGAAGACAATGAAAACGATGTCGAGTCGACCAAAAAATAATGACATTGAACTGCAGCCAAAGGTGGAAGAGCACGAAAACGATGTAGAGTCGACCCAAAATAATGACATTGAGCAGCAGCCAAAGGCGGAAGAGCACGAAAACGATGTAGAGTCGACCCAAAATAATGACATTGAGCAGCAGCCAAAGGCGGAAGGGCACGAGAGCGAGGTCGAGTCGACCCAAAATAATGACACTGAACTACTGCAGCCGAAGGTGGAAGGGCACGAGAGCGAGGTCGAGTCGCCCCAAAATAATGACACTGAACTACTGCAGCCGAAGGTGGAAGGGCACGAGAGCGAGGTCGAGTCGCCCCAAAATAATGACACTGAACTACTGCAGCCGAAGGTGGAAGGGCACGAGAGCGAGGTCGAGTCGACCCAAAATAATGACACTGAACTGCAGCCGAAGGTGGAAGGGCACGAGAGCGAGGTCGAGTCGACCCAAAATAATGACATTGAACTGCAGCCAAAGGCGGAAGAGCACGAGAACGATGTCGAGTCGACCCAAAATAATGACATTGAGCAGCAGCCAAAGGCGGAAGAGCACGAAAACGATGTCGAGTCGACCCAAAATAATGACATTGAGCAACAGCCAAAGGCGGAAGAGCACGAAAACGATGTCGAGTCGACCCAAAATAATGACATTGAGCAGCAGCCAAAGGCGGAAGAGCACGAAAACCATGTCGAGTCGACCCAAAATAATGACATTGAGCAGCAGCCAAAGGCGGAAGAGCACGAAAACCATGTCGAGTCGACCCAAAATAATGACATTGAGCAGCAGCCAAAGGCGGAAGAGCACGAAAACCATGTCGAGTCGACCCAAAATAATGACATTGAGCAACAGCCAAAGGCGGAAGAGCACGAAAACGATGTCGAGTCGACCCAAAATAATGACATTGAGCAACAGCCAAAGGCGGAAGAGCACGAAAACGATGTCGAGTCGACCCAAAATAATGACATTGAGCAGCAGCCAAAGGCGGAAGAGCACGAAAACCATGTCGAGTCGACCCAAAATAATGACATTGAGCAGCAGCCAAAGGCGGAAGAGCACGAAAACCATGTCGAGTCGACCCAAAATAATGACATTGAGCAGCAGCCAAAGGCGGAAGAGCACGAAAACCATGTCGAGTCGACCCAAAATAATGACATTGAGCAGCAGCCAAAGGCGGAAGAGCACGAAAACCATGTCGAGTCGACCCAAAATAATGACATTGAGCAGCAGCCAAAGGCGGAAGAGCACGAAAACCATGTAGAGTCGACCCAAAATAATGACATTGAGCAGCAGCCAAAGGCGGAAGAGCACGAAAACCATGTCGAGTCGACCCGAAATAATGACATTGAGCAGCAGCATGAAGGCGGAAGAGCACGAAAACGATGTCGAGTCGACCCGAAATAATGACATTGAGCAGCAGCCAAAGGCGGAAGAGCACGAAAACGATGTCGAGTCGACCCAAAATAATGACATTGAGCAGCAGCCAAAGGTGGAAGAGCATGAAAACGATGTCGAGTCGACCAAAAAATAATGACATTGAACTGCAGCCAAAGGTGGAAGAGCACGAGAACGATGTCGAGTCAACCCAAACTTATGACACTGAACTGCAGCCGAAGGTGGAAGGGCACGAGAGCGAGGTCGAGTCGACCCAAAATAATGACATTGAGCAGCAGCCAAAGGCGGAAGAGCACGAAAACCATGTCGAGTCGACAAAAAAATAATGACATTGAGCAGCAGCCAAAGGCGGAAGAGCACGAAAACGATGTCGAGTCGACCCAAAATAATGACATTGAGCAACAGCCAAAGGCGGAAGAGCACGGAAACGATGTCGAGTCGACCCAAAATAATGACATTGAGCAGCAGCCAAAGGCGGAAGAGCACGAAAACCATGTCGAGTCGACCCAAAATAATGACATTGAGCAGCAGCCAAAGGCGGAAGAGCACGAAAACCATGTCGAGTCGACCCAAAATAATGACATTGAGCAGCAGCCAAAGGCGGAAGAGCACGAAAACCATGTCGAGTCGACCCAAAATAATGACATTGAGCAGCAGCCAAAGGCGGAAGAGCACGAAAACCATGTCGAGTCGACCCGAAATAATGACATTGAGCAGCAGCCAAAGGCGGAAAAGCACGAAAACCATGTCGAGTCGACCCGAAATAATGACATTGAGCAGCAGCACGAAGGCGGAAGAGCACGAAAACGATGTCGAGTCGACCCGAAATAATGACATTGAGCAGCAGCCCGAAGGCGGAAGAGCACGAAAACGATGTCGAGTCGACCCAAAATAATGACATTGAGCAGCAGCCAAAGGTGGAAGAGCACGAAAACGATGTCGAGTCGACCAAAAAATAATGACATTGAGCAGCAGCCAAAGGCGGAAGAGCACGAAAACGATGTCGAGTCGACCCAAAATAATGACATTGAGCAGCAGCCAAAGGTGGAAGAGCACGAAAACGATATCGAGTAGACCCAAAATAATGACATTGAGCAGCAGCCAAAGGTGGAAGAGCACGAAAACGATGTAGAGTCGACCCAAAATAATGACATTGAGCAGCAGCCAAAGGCGGAAGGGCACGAGAGCGAGGTCGAGTCGACCCAAAATAATGACACTGAACTACTGCAGCCGAAGGTGGAAGGGCACGAGAGCGAGGTCGAGTCGACCCAAAATAATGACACTGAACTGCAGCCGAAGGTGGAAGGGCACGAGAGCGAGGTCGAGTCGACCCAAAATAATGACATTGAACTGCAGCCAAAGGTGGAAGAGCACGAGAACGATGTCGAGTCCACCCAAACTTATGACACTGAACTGCAGCCGAAGGTGGAAGGGCACGAGAGCGAGGTCGAGTCGACCCAAAATAATGACATTGAGCAGCAGCCAAAGGCGGAAGAGCACGAAAACCATGTCGAGTCGACCCAAAATAATGACATTGAGCAGCAGCCAAAGGCGGAAGAGCACGAAAACCATGTCGAGTCGACCCAAAATAATGACATTGAGCAGCAGCCAAAGGCGGAAGAGCACGAAAACCATGTCGAGTCGACCCGAAATAATGACATTGAGCAGCAGCATGAAGGCGGAAGAGCACGAAAACGATGTCGAGTCGACCCGAAATAATGACATTGAGCAGCAGCCAAAGGCGGAAGAGCACGAAAACGATGTCGAGTCGACCCGAAATAATGACATTGAGCAGCAGCCAAAGGCGGAAGAGCACGAAAACGATGTAGAGTCGACCAAAAAATAATGACATTGAGCAGCAGCCAAAGGCGGAAGAGCACGAAAACGATGTCGAGTCGACCCAAAATAATGACATTGAGCAGCAGCCAAAGGTGGAAGAGCACGAAAACGATGTAGAGTCGACCCAAAATAATGACATTGAGCAGCAGCCAAAGGCGGAAGGGCACGAGAGCGAGGTCGAGTCGACCCAAAATAATGACACTGAACTACTGCAGCCGAAGGTGGAAGGGCACGAGAGCGAGGTCGAGTCGACCCAAAATAATGACACTGAACTGCAGCCGAAGGTGGAAGGGCACGAGAGCGAGGTCGAGTCGACCCAAAATAATGACATTGAACTGCAGCCAAAGGTGGAAGAGCACGAGAACGATGTCGAGTCAACCCAAACTTATGACACTGAACTGCAGCCGAAGGTGGAAGGGCACGAGAGCGAGGTCGAGTCGACCCAAAATAATGACATTGAGCAGCAGCCAAAGGCGGAAGAGCACGAAAACCATGTCGAGTCGACCCAAAATAATGACATTGAGCAGCAGCCAAAGGCGGAAGAGCACGAAAACCATGTATAATGACATTGAGCAGCAGCCAAAGGTGGAAGACAATGAAAACGATGTCGAGTCGACCAAAAAATAATGACATTGAACTGCAGCCAAAGGTGGAAGAGCACGAAAACGATGTAGAGTCGACCCAAAATAATGACATTGAGCAGCAGCCAAAGGCGGAAGAGCACGAAAATGATGTAGAGTCGACCCAAAATAATGACATTGAGCAGCAGCCAAAGGCGGAAGGGCACGAGAGCGAAGTCGAGTCGACCCAAAATAATGACACTGAACTACTGCAGCCGAAGGTGGAAGGGCACGAGAGCGAGGTCGAGTCGCCCCAAAATAATGACACTGAACTACTGCAGCCGAAGGTGGAAGGGCACGAGAGCGAGGTCGAGTCGCCCCAAAATAATGACACTGAACTACTGCAGCCGAAGGTGGAAGGGCACGAGAGCGAGGTCGAGTCGACCCAAAATAATGACACTGAACTGCAGCCGAAGGTGGAAGGGCACGAGAGCGAGGTCGAGTCGACCCAAAATAATGACATTGAGCAGCAGCCAAAGGCGGAAGAGCACGAAAACCATGTCGAGTCGACCCAAAATAATGACATTGAGCAGCAGCCAAAGGCGGAAGAGCACGAAAACCATGTCGAGTCGACCCAAAATAATGACATTGAGCAGCAGCCAAAGGCGGAAGAGCACGAAAACCATGTCGAGTCGACCCAAAATAATGACATTGAGCAGCAGCCAAAGGCGGAAGAGCACGAAAACCATGTAGAGTCGACCCAAAATAATGACATTGAGCAGCAGCCAAAGGCGGAAGAGCACGAAAACCATGTCGAGTCGACCCGAAATAATGACATTGAGCAGCAGCATGAAGGCAGAAGAGCACGAAAACGATGTCGAGTCGACCCGAAATAATGACATTGAGCAGCAGCCAAAGGCGGAAGAGCACGAAAACGATGTCGAGTCGACCCAAAATAATGACATTGAGCAGCAGCCAAAGGTGGAAGAGCATGAAAACGATGTCGAGTCGACCAAAAAATAATGACATTGAACTGCAGCCAAAGGTGGAAGAGCACGAGAACGATGTCGAGTCAACCCAAACTTATGACACTGAACTGCAGCCGAAGGTGGAAGGGCACGAGAGCGAGGTCGAGTCGACCCAAAATAATGACATTGAGCAGCAGCCAAAGGCGGAAGAGCACGAAAACCATGTCGAGTCGACAAAAAAATAATGACATTGAGCAGCAGCCAAAGGCGGAAGAGCACGAAAACGATGTCGAGTCGACCCAAAATAATGACATTGAGCAACAGCCAAAGGCGGAAGAGCACGAAAACGATGTCGAGTCGACCCAAAATAATGACATTGAGCAGCAGCCAAAGGCGGAAGAGCACGAAAACCATGTCGAGTCGACCCAAAATAATGACATTGAGCAGCAGCCAAAGGCGGAAGAGCACGAAAACCATGTCGAGTCGACCCAAAATAATGACATTGAGCAGCAGCCAAAGGCGGAAGAGCACGAAAACCATGTCGAGTCGACCCAAAATAATGACATTGAGCAGCAGCCAAAGGCGGAAGAGCACGAAAACCATGTCGAGTCGACCCAAAATAATGACATTGAGCAGCAGCCAAAGGCGGAAGAGCACGAAAACCATGTAGAGTCGACCCAAAATAATGACATTGAGCAGCAGCCAAAGGCGGAAGAGCACGAAAACCATGTCGAGTCGACCCGAAATAATGACATTGAGCAGCAGCATGAAGGCGGAAGAGCACGAAAACGATGTCGAGTCGACCCGAAATAATGACATTGAGCAGCAGCCAAAGGCGGAAGAGCACGAAAACGATGTCGAGTCGACCCAAAATAATGACATTGAGCAGCAGCCAAAGGTGGAAGAGCATGAAAACGATGTCGAGTCGACCAAAAATAATGACATTGAACTGCAGCCAAAGGTGGAAGAGCACGAGAACGATGTCGAGTCAACCCAAACTTATGACACTGAACTGCAGCCGAAGGTGGAAGGGCACGAGAGCGAGGTCGAGTCGACCCAAAATAATGACATTGAGCAGCAGCCAAAGGCGGAAGAGCACGAAAACCATGTCGAGTCGACAAAAAAATAATGACATTGAGCAGCAGCCAAAGGCGGAAGAGCACGAAAACGATGTCGAGTCGACCCAAAATAATGACATTGAGCAACAGCCAAAGGCGGAAGAGCACGGAAACGATGTCGAGTCGACCCAAAATAATGACATTGAGCAGCAGCCAAAGGCGGAAGAGCACGAAAACCATGTCGAGTCGACCCAAAATAATGACATTGAGCAGCAGCCAAAGGCGGAAGAGCACGAAAACCATGTCGAGTCGACCCAAAATAATGACATTGAGCAGCAGCCAAAGGCGGAAGAGCACGAAAACCATGTCGAGTCGACCCAAAATAATGACATTGAGCAGCAGCCAAAGGCGGAAGAGCACGAAAACCATGTCGAGTCGACCCGAAATAATGACATTGAGCAGCAGCCAAAGGCGGAAAAGCACGAAAACCATGTCGAGTCGACCCGAAATAATGACATTGAGCAGCAGCACGAAGGCGGAAGAGCACGAAAACGATGTCGAGTCGACCCGAAATAATGACATTGAGCAGCAGCCCGAAGGCGGAAGAGCACGAAAACGATGTCGAGTCGACCCAAAATAATGACATTGAGCAGCAGCCAAAGGTGGAAGAGCACGAAAACGATGTCGAGTCGACCAAAAAATAATGACATTGAGCAGCAGCCAAAGGCGGAAGAGCACGAAAACGATGTCGAGTCGACCCAAAATAATGACATTGAGCAGCAGCCAAAGGTGGAAGAGCACGAAAACGATATCGAGTAGACCCAAAATAATGACATTGAGCAGCAGCCAAAGGTGGAAGAGCACGAAAACGATGTAGAGTCGACCCAAAATAATGACATTGAGCAGCAGCCAAAGGCGGAAGGGCACGAGAGCGAGGTCGAGTCGACCCAAAATAATGACACTGAACTACTGCAGCCGAAGGTGGAAGGGCACGAGAGCGAGGTCGAGTCGACCCAAAATAATGACACTGAACTGCAGCCGAAGGTGGAAGGGCACGAGAGCGAGGTCGAGTCGACCCAAAATAATGACATTGAACTGCAGCCAAAGGTGGAAGAGCACGAGAACGATGTCGAGTCCACCCAAACTTATGACACTGAACTGCAGCCGAAGGTGGAAGGGCACGAGAGCGAGGTCGAGTCGACCCAAAATAATGACATTGAGCAGCAGCCAAAGGCGGAAGAGCACGAAAACCATGTCGAGTCGACCCAAAATAATGACATTGAGCAGCAGCCAAAGGCGGAAGAGCACGAAAACCATGTCGAGTCGACCCAAAATAATGACATTGAGCAGCAGCCAAAGGCGGAAGAGCACGAAAACCATGTCGAGTCGACCCGAAATAATGACATTGAGCAGCAGCATGAAGGCGGAAGAGCACGAAAACGATGTCGAGTCGACCCGAAATAATGACATTGAGCAGCAGCCAAAGGCGGAAGAGCACGAAAACGATGTCGAGTCGACCCGAAATAATGACATTGAGCAGCAGCCAAAGGCGGAAGAGCACGAAAACGATGTAGAGTCGACCAAAAAATAATGACATTGAGCAGCAGCCAAAGGCGGAAGAGCACGAAAACGATGTCGAGTCGACCCAAAATAATGACATTGAGCAGCAGCCAAAGGTGGAAGAGCACGAAAACGATGTAGAGTCGACCCAAAATAATGACATTGAGCAGCAGCCAAAGGCGGAAGGGCACGAGAGCGAGGTCGAGTCGACCCAAAATAATGACACTGAACTACTGCAGCCGAAGGTGGAAGGGCACGAGAGCGAGGTCGAGTCGACCCAAAATAATGACACTGAACTGCAGCCGAAGGTGGAAGGGCACGAGAGCGAGGTCGAGTCGACCCAAAATAATGACATTGAACTGCAGCCAAAGGTGGAAGAGCACGAGAACGATGTCGAGTCAACCCAAACTTATGACACTGAACTGCAGCCGAAGGTGGAAGGGCACGAGAGCGAGGTCGAGTCGACCCAAAATAATGACATTGAGCAGCAGCCAAAGGCGGAAGAGCACGAAAACCATGTCGAGTCGACCCAAAATAATGACATTGAGCAGCAGCCAAAGGCGGAAGAGCACGAAAACCATGTATAATGACATTGAGCAGCAGCCAAAGGTGGAAGACAATGAAAACGATGTCGAGTCGACCAAAAAATAATGACATTGAACTGCAGCCAAAGGTGGAAGAGCACGAAAACGATGTAGAGTCGACCCAAAATAATGACATTGAGCAGCAGCCAAAGGCGGAAGAGCACGAAAATGATGTAGAGTCGACCCAAAATAATGACATTGAGCAGCAGCCAAAGGCGGAAGGGCACGAGAGCGAAGTCGAGTCGACCCAAAATAATGACACTGAACTACTGCAGCCGAAGGTGGAAGGGCACGAGAGCGAGGTCGAGTCGCCCCAAAATAATGACACTGAACTACTGCAGCCGAAGGTGGAAGGGCACGAGAGCGAGGTCGAGTCGCCCCAAAATAATGACACTGAACTACTGCAGCCGAAGGTGGAAGGGCACGAGAGCGAGGTCGAGTCGACCCAAAATAATGACACTGAACTGCAGCCGAAGGTGGAAGGGCACGAGAGCGAGGTCGAGTCGACCCAAAATAATGACATTGAGCAGCAGCCAAAGGCGGAAGAGCACGAAAACCATGTCGAGTCGACCCAAAATAATGACATTGAGCAGCAGCCAAAGGCGGAAGAGCACGAAAACCATGTCGAGTCGACCCAAAATAATGACATTGAGCAGCAGCCAAAGGCGGAAGAGCACGAAAACCATGTCGAGTCGACCCAAAATAATGACATTGAGCAGCAGCCAAAGGCGGAAGAGCACGAAAACCATGTAGAGTCGACCCAAAATAATGACATTGAGCAGCAGCCAAAGGCGGAAGAGCACGAAAACCATGTCGAGTCGACCCGAAATAATGACATTGAGCAGCAGCATGAAGGCAGAAGAGCACGAAAACGATGTCGAGTCGACCCGAAATAATGACATTGAGCAGCAGCCAAAGGCGGAAGAGCACGAAAACGATGTCGAGTCGACCCAAAATAATGACATTGAGCAGCAGCCAAAGGTGGAAGAGCATGAAAACGATGTCGAGTCGACCAAAAAATAATGACATTGAACTGCAGCCAAAGGTGGAAGAGCACGAGAACGATGTCGAGTCAACCCAAACTTATGACACTGAACTGCAGCCGAAGGTGGAAGGGCACGAGAGCGAGGTCGAGTCGACCCAAAATAATGACATTGAGCAGCAGCCAAAGGCGGAAGAGCACGAAAACCATGTCGAGTCGACAAAAAAATAATGACATTGAGCAGCAGCCAAAGGCGGAAGAGCACGAAAACGATGTCGAGTCGACCCAAAATAATGACATTGAGCAACAGCCAAAGGCGGAAGAGCACGAAAACGATGTCGAGTCGACCCAAAATAATGACATTGAGCAGCAGCCAAAGGCGGAAGAGCACGAAAACCATGTCGAGTCGACCCAAAATAATGACATTGAGCAGCAGCCAAAGGCGGAAGAGCACGAAAACCATGTCGAGTCGACCCAAAATAATGACATTGAGCAGCAGCCAAAGGCGGAAGAGCACGAAAACCATGTCGAGTCGACCCAAAATAATGACATTGAGCAGCAGCCAAAGGCGGAAGAGCACGAAAACCATGTCGAGTCGACCCGAAATAATGACATTGAGCAGCAGCCAAAGGCGGAAAAGCACGAAAACCATGTCGAGTCGACCCGAAATAATGACATTGAGCAGCAGCACGAAGGCGGAAGAGCACGAAAACGATGTCGAGTCGACCCGAAATAATGACATTGAGCAGCAGCCCGAAGGCGGAAGAGCACGAAAACGATGTCGAGTCGACCCAAAATAATGACATTGAGCAGCAGCCAAAGGTGGAAGAGCACGAAAACGATGTCGAGTCGACCAAAAAATAATGACATTGAGCAGCAGCCAAAGGCGGAAGAGCACGAAAACGATGTCGAGTCGACCCAAAATAATGACATTGAGCAGCAGCCAAAGGTGGAAGAGCACGAAAACGATATCGAGTAGACCCAAAATAATGACATTGAGCAGCAGCCAAAGGTGGAAGAGCACGAAAACGATGTAGAGTCGACCCAAAATAATGACATTGAGCAGCAGCCAAAGGCGGAAGGGCACGAGAGCGAGGTCGAGTCGACCCAAAATAATGACACTGAACTACTGCAGCCGAAGGTGGAAGGGCACGAGAGCGAGGTCGAGTCGACCCAAAATAATGACACTGAACTGCAGCCGAAGGTGGAAGGGCACGAGAGCGAGGTCGAGTCGACCCAAAATAATGACATTGAACTGCAGCCAAAGGTGGAAGAGCACGAGAACGATGTCGAGTCAACCCAAACTTATGACACTGAACTGCAGCCGAAGGTGGAAGGGCACGAGAGCGAGGTCGAGTCGACCCAAAATAATGACATTGAGCAGCAGCCAAAGGCGGAAGAGCACGAAAACCATGTCGAGTCGACCCAAAATAATGACATTGAGCAGCAGCCAAAGGCGGAAGAGCACGAAAACCATGTCGAGTCGACCCAAAATAATGACATTGAGCAGCAGCCAAAGGCGGAAGAGCACGAAAACCATGTCGAGTCGACCCGAAATAATGACATTGAGCAGCAGCATGAAGGCGGAAGAGCACGAAAACGATGTCGAGTCGACCCGAAATAATGACATTGAGCAGCAGCCAAAGGCGGAAGAGCACGAAAACGATGTCGAGTCGACCCGAAATAATGACATTGAGCAGCAGCCAAAGGCGGAAGAGCACGAAAACGATGTAGAGTCGACCAAAAAATAATGACATTGAGCAGCAGCCAAAGGCGGAAGAGCACGAAAACGATGTCGAGTCGACCCAAAATAATGACATTGAGCAGCAGCCAAAGGTGGAAGAGCACGAAAACGATGTAGAGTCGACCCAAAATAATGACATTGAGCAGCAGCCAAAGGCGGAAGGGCACGAGAGCGAGGTCGAGTCGACCCAAAATAATGACACTGAACTACTGCAGCCGAAGGTGGAAGGGCACGAGAGCGAGGTCGAGTCGACCCAAAATAATGACACTGAACTGCAGCCGAAGGTGGAAGGGCACGAGAGCGAGGTCGAGTCGACCCAAAATAATGACATTGAACTGCAGCCAAAGGTGGAAGAGCACGAGAACGATGTCGAGTCAACCCAAACTTATGACACTGAACTGCAGCCGAAGGTGGAAGGGCACGAGAGCGAGGTCGAGTCGACCCAAAATAATGACATTGAGCAGCAGCCAAAGGCGGAAGAGCACGAAAACCATGTCGAGTCGACCCAAAATAATGACATTGAGCAGCAGCCAAAGGCGGAAGAGCACGAAAACCATGTATAATGACATTGAGCAGCAGCCAAAGGTGGAAGACAATGAAAACGATGTCGAGTCGACCAAAAAATAATGACATTGAACTGCAGCCAAAGGTGGAAGAGCACGAAAACGATGTAGAGTCGACCCAAAATAATGACATTGAGCAGCAGCCAAAGGCGGAAGAGCACGAAAACGATGTAGAGTCGACCCAAAATAATGACATTGAGCAGCAGCCAAAGGCGGAAGGGCACGAGAGCGAAGTCGAGTCGACCCAAAATAATGACACTGAACTACTGCAGCCGAAGGTGGAAGGGCACGAGAGCGAGGTCGAGTCGCCCCAAAATAATGACACTGAACTACTGCAGCCGAAGGTGGAAGGGCACGAGAGCGAGGTCGAGTCGCCCCAAAATAATGACACTGAACTACTGCAGCCGAAGGTGGAAGGGCACGAGAGCGAGGTCGAGTCGACCCAAAATAATGACACTGAACTGCAGCCGAAGGTGGAAGGGCACGAGAGCGAGGTCAAGTCGACCCAAAATAATGACATTGAGCAGCAGCCAAAGGCGGAAGAGCACGAAAACCATGTCGAGTCGACCCAAAATAATGACATTGAGCAGCAGCCAAAGGCGGAAGAGCACGAAAACCATGTCGAGTCGACCCGAAATAATGACATTGAGCAGCAGCCCGAAGGCGGAAGAGCACGAAAACGATGTCGAGTCGACCCAAAATAATGACATTGAGCAGCAGCCAAAGGCGGAAGAGCACGAAAACGATGTCGAGTCGACCCAAAATAATGACATTGAGCAGCAGCCAAAGGTGGAAGAGCACGAAAACGATATCGAGTAGACCCAAAATAATGACATTGAGCAGCAGCCAAAGGCGGAAGAGCACGAAAACCATGTCGAGTCGACCCAAAATAATGACATTGAGCAGCAGCCAAAGGCGGAAGAGCACGAAAACCATGTCGAGTCGACCCGAAATAATGACATTGAGCAGCAGCCAAAGGCGGAAAAGCACGAAAACCATGTCGAGTCGACCCGAAATAATGACATTGAGCAGCAGCACGAAGGCGGAAGAGCACGAAAACGATGTCGAGTCGACCCGAAATAATGACATTGAGCAGCAGCCCGAAGGCGGAAGAGCACGAAAACGATGTCGAGTCGACCCAAAATAATGACATTGAGCAGCAGCCAAAGGTGGAAGAGCACGAAAACGATGTCGAGTCGACCAAAAAATAATGACATTGAGCAGCAGCCAAAGGCGGAAGAGCACGAAAACGATGTCGAGTCGACCCAAAATAATGACATTGAGCAGCAGCCAAAGGTGGAAGAGCACGAAAACGATATCGAGTAGACCCAAAATAATGACATTGAGCAGCAGCCAAAGGTGGAAGAGCACGAAAACGATGTAGAGTCGACCCAAAATAATGACATTGAGCAGCAGCCAAAGGCGGAAGGGCACGAGAGCGAGGTCGAGTCGACCCAAAATAATGACACTGAACTACTGCAGCCGAAGGTGGAAGGGCACGAGAGCGAGGTCGAGTCGACCCAAAATAATGACACTGAACTGCAGCCGAAGGTGGAAGGGCACGAGAGCGAGGTCGAGTCGACCCAAAATAATGACATTGAACTGCAGCCAAAGGTGGAAGAGCACGAGAACGATGTCGAGTCAACCCAAACTTATGACACTGAACTGCAGCCGAAGGTGGAAGGGCACGAGAGCGAGGTCGAGTCGACCCAAAATAATGACATTGAGCAGCAGCCAAAGGCGGAAGAGCACGAAAACCATGTCGAGTCGACCCAAAATAATGACATTGAGCAGCAGCCAAAGGCGGAAGAGCACGAAAACCATGTCGAGTCGACCCGAAATAATGACATTGAGCAGCAGCATGAAGGCGGAAGAGCACGAAAACGATGTCGAGTCGACCCGAAATAATGACATTGAGCAGCAGCCAAAGGCGGAAGAGCACGAAAACCATGTCGAGTCGACCCGAAATAATGACATTGAGCAGCAGCATGAAGGCGGAAGAGCACGAAAACGATGTCGAGTCGACCCGAAATAATGACATTGAGCAGCAGCCAAAGGCGGAAGAGCACGAAAACGATGTCGAGTCGACCCGAAATAATGACATTGAGCAGCAGCCAAAGGCGGAAGAGCACGAAAACGATGTAGAGTCGACCAAAAAATAATGACATTGAGCAGCAGCCAAAGGCGGAAGAGCACGAAAACGATGTCGAGTCGACCCAAAATAATGACATTGAGCAGCAGCCAAAGGTGGAAGAGCACGAAAACGATGTAGAGTCGACCCAAAATAATGACATTGAGCAGCAGCCAAAGGCGGAAGGGCACGAGAGCGAGGTCGAGTCGACCCAAAATAATGACACTGAACTACTGCAGCCGAAGGTGGAAGGGCACGAGAGCGAGGTCGAGTCGACCCAAAATAATGACACTGAACTGCAGCCGAAGGTGGAAGGGCACGAGAGCGAGGTCGAGTCGACCCAAAATAATGACATTGAACTGCAGCCAAAGGTGGAAGAGCACGAGAACGATGTCGAGTCAACCCAAACTTATGACACTGAACTGCAGCCGAAGGTGGAAGGGCACGAGAGCGAGGTCGAGTCGACCCAAAATAATGACATTGAGCAGCAGCCAAAGGCGGAAGAGCACGAAAACCATGTCGAGTCGACCCAAAATAATGACATTGAGCAGCAGCCAAAGGCGGAAGAGCACGAAAACCATGTATAATGACATTGAGCAGCAGCCAAAGGTGGAAGACAATGAAAACGATGTCGAGTCGACCAAAAAATAATGACATTGAACTGCAGCCAAAGGTGGAAGAGCACGAAAACGATGTAGAGTCGACCCAAAATAATGACATTGAGCAGCAGCCAAAGGCGGAAGAGCACGAAAACGATGTAGAGTCGACCCAAAATAATGACATTGAGCAGCAGCCAAAGGCGGAAGGGCACGAGAGCGAAGTCGAGTCGACCCAAAATAATGACACTGAACTACTGCAGCCGAAGGTGGAAGGGCACGAGAGCGAGGTCGAGTCGCCCCAAAATAATGACACTGAACTACTGCAGCCGAAGGTGGAAGGGCACGAGAGCGAGGTCGAGTCGCCCCAAAATAATGACACTGAACTACTGCAGCCGAAGGTGGAAGGGCACGAGAGCGAGGTCGAGTCGACCCAAAATAATGACACTGAACTGCAGCCGAAGGTGGAAGGGCACGAGAGCGAGGTCAAGTCGACCCAAAATAATGACATTGAGCAGCAGCCAAAGGCGGAAGAGCACGAAAACCATGTCGAGTCGACCCAAAATAATGACATTGAGCAGCAGCCAAAGGCGGAAGAGCACGAAAACCATGTCGAGTCGACCCGAAATAATGACATTGAGCAGCAGCCCGAAGGCGGAAGAGCACGAAAACGATGTCGAGTCGACCCAAAATAATGACATTGAGCAGCAGCCAAAGGCGGAAGAGCACGAAAACGATGTCGAGTCGACCCAAAATAATGACATTGAGCAGCAGCCAAAGGTGGAAGAGCACGAAAACGATATCGAGTAGACCCAAAATAATGACATTGAGCAGCAGCCAAAGGTGGAAGAGCACGAAAACGATGTAGAGTCGACCCAAAATAATGACATTGAGCAGCAGCCAAAGGCGGAAGGGCACGAGAGCGAGGTCGAGTCGACCCAAAATAATGACACTGAACTACTGCAGCCGAAGGTGGAAGGGCACGAGAGCGAGGTCGAGTCGACCCAAAATAATGACACTGAACTGCAGCCGAAGGTGGAAGGGCACGAGAGCGAGGTCGAGTCGACCCAAAATAATGACATTGAACTGCAGCCAAAGGTGGAAGAGCACGAGAACGATGTCGAGTCAACCCAAACTTATGACACTGAACTGCAGCCGAAGGTGGAAGGGCACGAGAGCGAGGTCGAGTCGACCCAAAATAATGACATTGAGCAGCAGCCAAAGGCGGAAGAGCACGAAAACGATGTAGAGTCGACCAAAAATAATGACATTGAGCAGCAGCCAAAGGCGGAAGAGCACGAAAACGATGTCGAGTCGACCCGAAATAATGACATTGAGCAGCAGCCAAAGGCGGAAGAGCACGAAAACGATGTAGAGTCGACCAAAAAATAATGACATTGAGCAGCAGCCAAAGGCGGAAGAGCACGAAAACGATGTCGAGTCGACCCAAAATAATGACATTGAGCAGCAGCCAAAGGTGGAAGAGCACGAAAACGATGTAGAGTCGACCCAAAATAATGACATTGAGCAGCAGCCAAAGGCGGAAGGGCACGAGAGCGAGGTCGAGTCGACCCAAAATAATGACACTGAACTACTGCAGCCGAAGGTGGAAGGGCACGAGAGCGAGGTCGAGTCGACCCAAAATAATGACACTGAACTGCAGCCGAAGGTGGAAGGGCACGAGAGCGAGGTCGAGTCGACCCAAAATAATGACATTGAACTGCAGCCAAAGGTGGAAGAGCACGAGAACGATGTCGAGTCAACCCAAACTTATGACACTGAACTGCAGCCGAAGGTGGAAGGGCACGAGAGCGAGGTCGAGTCGACCCAAAATAATGACATTGAGCAGCAGCCAAAGGCGGAAGAGCACGAAAACCATGTCGAGTCGACCCAAAATAATGACATTGAGCAGCAGCCAAAGGCGGAAGAGCACGAAAACCATGTATAATGACATTGAGCAGCAGCCAAAGGTGGAAGACAATGAAAACGATGTCGAGTCGACCAAAAAATAATGACATTGAACTGCAGCCAAAGGTGGAAGAGCACGAAAACGATGTAGAGTCGACCCAAAATAATGACATTGAGCAGCAGCCAAAGGCGGAAGAGCACGAAAACGATGTAGAGTCGACCCAAAATAATGACATTGAGCAGCAGCCAAAGGCGGAAGGGCACGAGAGCGAAGTCGAGTCGACCCAAAATAATGACACTGAACTACTGCAGCCGAAGGTGGAAGGGCACGAGAGCGAGGTCGAGTCGCCCCAAAATAATGACACTGAACTACTGCAGCCGAAGGTGGAAGGGCACGAGAGCGAGGTCGAGTCGCCCCAAAATAATGACACTGAACTACTGCAGCCGAAGGTGGAAGGGCACGAGAGCGAGGTCGAGTCGACCCAAAATAATGACACTGAACTGCAGCCGAAGGTGGAAGGGCACGAGAGCGAGGTCAAGTCGACCCAAAATAATGACATTGAGCAGCAGCCAAAGGCGGAAGAGCACGAAAACCATGTCGAGTCGACCCAAAATAATGACATTGAGCAGCAGCCAAAGGCGGAAGAGCACGAAAACCATGTCGAGTCGACCCAAAATAATGACATTGAGCAGCAGCCAAAGGCGGAAGAGCACGAAAACCATGTCGAGTCGACCCGAAATAATGACATTGAGCAGCAGCATGAAGGCGGAAGAGCACGAAAACGATGTCGAGTCGACCCGAAATAATGACATTGAGCAGCAGCCAAAGGCGGAAGAGCACGAAAACGATGTCGAGTCGACCCGAAATAATGACATTGAGCAGCAGCCAAAGGCGGAAGAGCACGAAAACGATGTCGAGTCGACCCAAAATAATGACATTGAGCAGCAGCCAAAGGCGGAAGAGCACGAAAACGATGTAGAGTCGACCCAAAATAATGACATTGAGCAGCAGCCAAAGGCGGAAGGGCACGAGAGCGAGGTCGAGTCGACCCAAAATAATGACACTGAACTACTGCAGCCGAAGGTGGAAGGGCACGAGAGCGAGATCGAGTCGCCCCAAAATAATGACACTGAACTACTGCAGCCGAAGGTGGAAGGGCACGAGAGCGAGGTCGAGTCGACCCAAAATAATGACACTGAACTGCAGCCGAAGGTGGAAGGGCACGAGAGCGAGGTCGAGTCGACCCAAAATAATGACATTGAACTGCAGCCAAAGGCGGAAGAGCACGAGAACGATGTCGAGTCGACCCAAAATAATGACATTGAGCAACAGCCAAAGGCGGAAGAGCACGAAAACGATGTCGAGTCGACCCAAAATAATGACATTGAGCAGCAGCCAAAGGCGGAAGAGCACGAAAACCATGTCGAGTCGACCCAAAATAATGACATTGAGCAGCAGCCAAAGGCGGAAGAGCACGAAAACCATGTCGAGTCGACCCAAAATAATGACATTGAGCAGCAGCCAAAGGCGGAAGAGCACGAAAACCATGTCGAGTCGACCCAAAATAATGACATTGAGCAGCAGCCAAAGGCGGAAGAGCACGAAAACCATGTCGAGTCGACCCAAAATAATGACATTGAGCAGCAGCCAAAGGCGGAAGAGCACGAAAACCATGTCGAGTCGACCCAAAATAATGACATTGAGCAGCAGCCAAAGGCGGAAGAGCACGAAAACCATGTCGAGTCGACCAAAAATAATGACATTGAGCAGCAGCCAAAGGCGGAAGAGCACGAAAACGATGTCGAGTCGACCCAAAATAATGACATTGAGCAGCAGCCAAAGGCGGAAGAGCACAAAAACCATGTCGAGTCGACCAAAAAATAATGACATTGAGCAGCAGCCAAAGGCGGAAGAGCACGAAAACCATGTCGAGTCGACCCAAAATAATGACATTGAGCAACAGCCAAAGGCGGAAGAGCACGAAAACGATGTCGAGATGACCCAAAATAATGACATTGAGCAGCAGCCAAAGGTGGAAGGGCACGAGAGCGAGGTCGAGTCGACCCAAAATAATGACATTGAACAGCAGCCGAAGGCGGAAGGGCACGAAAACGATGTCGAGTCGACCAAAAAATAATGACATTGAGCAGCAGCCGAAGGCGGAAGAGCACGAAAACCATGTCGAGTCGACCCAAAATAATGACATTGAGCAGCAGCCAAAGGCGGAAGAGCACGAAAACCATGTCGAGTCGACCCAAAATAATGACATTGAGCAGCAGCAAAAGGTGGAAGAGCACGAAAACCATGTCGAGTCGACCCAAAATAATGACATTGAGCAGCAGCCAAAGGTGGAAGAGCACGAAAACCATGTTGAGTCGACCAAAAAATAATGACATTGAACTGCAGCCAAAGGTGGAAGAGCACGAGAACGATGTCGAGTCAACCCAAACTTATGACACTGAACTGCAGCCGAAGGTGGAAGGGCACGAGAGCGAGGTCGAGTCGACCCAAAATAATGACATTGAGCAGCAGCCAAAGGCGGAAGAGCACGAAAACGATGTCGAGTCGACCCAAAATAATGACATTGAGCAACAGCCAAAGGCGGAAGAGCACGAAAACGATGTCGAGTCGACCCAAAATAATGACATTGAGCAGCAGCCAAAGGCGGAAGAGCACGAAAACCATGTCGAGTCGACCCAAAATAATGACATTGAGCAGCAGCCAAAGGCGGAAGAGCACGAAAACCATGTCGAGTCGACCAAAAATAATGACATTGAGCAGCAGCCAAAGGCGGAAGAGCACGAAAACCATGTCGAGTCGACCCGAAATAATGACATTGAGCAGCAGCACGAAGGCGGAAGAGCACGAAAACGATGTCGAGTCGACCCGAAATAATGACATTGAGCAGCAGCCCGAAGGCGGAAGAGCACGAAAACGATGTCGAGTCGACCCAAAATAATGACATTGAGCAGCAGCCAAAGGTGGAAGAGCACGAAAACGATGTCGAGTCGACCAAAAAATAATGACATTGAGCAGCAGCCAAAGGCGGAAGAGCACGAAAACGATGTCGAGTCGACCCAAAATAATGACATTGAGCAGCAGCCAAAGGTGGAAGAGCACGAAAACGATGTAGAGTCGACCCAAAATAATGACATTGAGCAGCAGCCAAAGGCGGAAGGGCACGAGAGCGAGGTCGAGTCGACCCAAAATAATGACACTGAACTACTGCAGCCGAAGGTGGAAGGGCACGAGAGCGAGGTCGAGTCGACCCAAAATAATGACACTGAACTGCAGCCGAAGGTGGAAGGGCACGAGAGCGAGGTCGAGTCGACCCAAAATAATGACATTGAGCAGCAGCCAAAGGCGGAAGAGCACGAAAACCATGTCGAGTCGACCCAAAATAATGACATTGAGCAGCAGCCAAAGGCGGAAGAGCACGAAAACCATGTCGAGTCGACCCAAAATAATGACATTGAGCAGCAGCCAAAGGCGGAAGAGCACGAAAACCATGTCGAGTCGACCAAAAATAATGACATTGAGCAGCAGCCAAAGGCGGAAGAGCACGAAAACCATGTCGAGTCGACCCGAAATAATGACATTGAGCAGCAGCACGAAGGCGGAAGAGCACGAAAACGATGTCGAGTCGACCCGAAATAATGACATTGAGCAGCAGCCCGAAGGCGGAAGAGCACGAAAACGATGTCGAGTCCACCCAAAATAATGACATTGAGCAGCAGCCAAAGGTGGAAGAGCACGAAAACGATGTCGAGTCGACCAAAAAATAATGACATTGAGCAGCAGCCAAAGGCGGAAGAGCACGAAAACGATGTCGAGTCGACCCAAAATAATGACATTGAGCAGCAGCCAAAGGTGGAAGAGCACGAAAACGATGTAGAGTCGACCCAAAATAATGACATTGAGCAGCAGCCAAAGGCGGAAGGGCACGAGAGCGAGGTCGAGTCGACCCAAAATAATGACACTGAACTACTGCAGCCGAAGGTGGAAGGGCACGAGAGCGAGGTCGAGTCGACCCAAAATAATGACACTGAACTGCAGCCGAAGGTGGAAGGGCACGAGAGCGAGGTCGAGTCGACCCAAAATAATGACATTGAACTGCAGCCAAAGGTGGAAGAGCACGAGAACGATGTCGAGTCGACCCAAAATAATGACATTGAACTGCAGCCAAAGGTGGAAGAGCACGAGAACGATGTCGAGTCAACCCAAACTTATGACACTGAACTGCAGCCGAAGGTGGAAGGGCACGAGAGCGAGGTCGAGTCGACCCAAAATAATGACATTGAGCAGCAGCCGAAGGCGGAAGGGCACGAGAGCGAGGTCGAGTCAACCCAAAATAATGACACTGAACTACTGCAGCCGAAGGTGGAAGGGCACGATAGCGAGGTCGAGTCGACCCAAAATAATGACACTGAACTGCAGCCGAAGGTGGAAGGGCACGAGAGCGAGGTCGAGTCGACCCAAAACAATGACACTGAGCAGCAGCCAAAGACGGAAGAGCACGAAAACGATGTCGAGTCGACCAAAAAATAATGACATTGAGCAGCAGCCAAAGGCGGAAGAGCACGAAAACCATGTCGAGTCGACCAAAAAATAATGACATTGAGCAGCAGCCAAAGGTGGAAGAGCACGAAAACGATGTAGAGTCGACCAAAAAATAATGACATTGAGCAGCAGCCAAAGGTGGAAGAGCACGAGAGCGAGGTCGAGTCGACCCAAAATAATGACATTGAACTGCAGCCAAAGGTGGAAGAGCACGAGAACGATGTCGAGTCAACCCAAACTTATGACACTGAACTGCAGCCGAAGGTGGAAGGGCACGAGAGCGAGGTCGAGTCGACTCAAAATAATGACATTGAGCAGCAGCCAAAGGCGGAAGAGCACGAAAACGATGTCGAGTCGACCCAAAATAATGACACTGAACTGCAGCCAAAGGTGGAAGGGCACGAGAGCGAGGTCGAGTCGACCCAAAATAATGACACTGAACTGCAGCCAAAGGTGGAAGGGCACGAGAGCGAGGTCGAGTCGACCCAAAATAATGACATTGAACTGCAGCCAAAGGTGGAAGAGCACGAGAACGATGTCGAGTCAACCCAAAATAATGACACTGAACTGCAGCCGAAGGCGGAAGGGCACGAGAGCGAGGTCGAGTCGACCCAAAATAATGACATTGAGCAGCAGCCAAAGGTGGAAGAGCACGAGAACGATGTCGAGTCGACCCAAACTTATGACACTGAACTGCAGCCGAAGGTGGAAGGGCACGAGAGCGAGGTCGAGTCGACCCAAAATAATGACATTGAGCAGCAGCCGAAGGCGGAAGGGCACGAGAGCGAGGTCGAGTCAACCCAAAATAATGACACTGAACTACTGCAGCCGAAGGTGGAAGGGCACGATAGCGAGGTCGAGTCGACCCAAAATAATGACACTGAACTGCAGCCGAAGGTGGAAGGGCACGAGAGCGAGGTCGAGTCGACCCAAAACAATGACACTGAGCAGCAGCCAAAGACGGAAGAGCACGAAAACGATGTCGAGTCGACCAAAAAATAATGACATTGAGCAGCAGCCAAAGGCGGAAGAGCACGAAAACGATGTCGAGTCGACCAAAAAATAATGACATTGAGCAGCAGCCAAAGGCGGAAGAGCACGAAAACGATGTCGAGTCGACCCGAAATAATGACATTGAGCAGCAGCCAAAGGCGGAAGAGCACGAAAACGATGTCGAGTCGACCCGAAATAATGACATTGAGCAGCAGCCAAAGGCGGAAGAGCACGAAAACGATGTCGAGTCGACCAAAAAATAATGACATTGAGCAGCAGCCAAAGGCGGAAGAGCACGAAAACGATGTCGAGTCGACCCAAAATAATGACATTGAGCAGCAGCCAAAGGCGGAAGAGCACGAAAACCATGTCGAGTCGACCCAAAATAATGACATTGAGCAGCAGCCAAAGGCGGAAGAGCACGAAAACCATGTCGAGTCGACCCAAAATAATGACATTGAGCAGCAGCCAAAGGCGGAAGAGCACGAAAACCATGTCGAGTCGACCCAAAATAATGACATTGAGCAGCAGCCAAAGGCGGAAGAGCACGAAAACCATGTCGAGTCGACCCGAAATAATGACATTGAGCAGCAGCATGAAGGCAGAAGAGCACGAAAATGATGTCGAGTCGACCCGAAATAATGACATTGAGCAGCAGCCAAAGGCGGAAGAGCACGAAAACGATGTCGAGTCGACCCAAAATAATGACATTGAGCAGCAGCCAAAGGTGGAAGAGCATGAAAACGATGTCGAGTCGACCAAAAAATAATGACATTGAACTGCAGCCAAAGGTGGAAGAGCACGAGAACGATGTAGAGTCGACCCAAAATAATGACATTGAGCAGCAGCCAAAGGCGGAAGGGCACGAGAGCGAGGTCGAGTCGACCCAAAATAATGACACTGAACTACTGCAGCCGAAGGTGGAAGGGCACGAGAGCGAGGTCGAGTCGACCCAAAATAATGACACTGAACTGCAGCCGAAGGTGGAAGGGCACGAGAGCGAGGTCGAGTCGACCCAAAATAATGACATTGAACTGCAGCCAAAGGTGGAAGAGCACGAGAACGATGTCGAGTCAACCCAAACTTATGACACTGAACTGCAGCCGAAGGTGGAAGGGCACGAGAGCGAGGTCGAGTCGACCCAAAATAATGACATTGAGCAGCAGCCAAAGGCGGAAGAGCACGAAAACCATGTCGAGTCGACCCAAAATAATGACATTGAGCAGCAGCCAAAGGCGGAAGAGCACGAAAACCATGTATAATGACATTGAGCAGCAGCCAAAGGTGGAAGACAATGAAAACGATGTCGAGTCGACCAAAAAATAATGACATTGAACTGCAGCCAAAGGTGGAAGAGCACGAAAACGATGTAGAGTCGACCCAAAATAATGACATTGAGCAGCAGCCAAAGGCGGAAGAGCACGAAAACGATGTAGAGTCGACCCAAAATAATGACATTGAGCAGCAGCCAAAGGCGGAAGGGCACGAGAGCGAGGTCGAGTCGACCCAAAATAATGACACTGAACTACTGCAGCCGAAGGTGGAAGGGCACGAGAGCGAGGTCGAGTCGCCCCAAAATAATGACACTGAACTACTGCAGCCGAAGGTGGAAGGGCACGAGAGCGAGGTCGAGTCGCCCCAAAATAATGACACTGAACTACTGCAGCCGAAGGTGGAAGGGCACGAGAGCGAGGTCGAGTCGACCCAAAATAATGACACTGAACTGCAGCCGAAGGTGGAAGGGCACGAGAGCGAGGTCGAGTCGACCCAAAATAATGACATTGAACTGCAGCCAAAGGCGGAAGAGCACGAGAACGATGTCGAGTCGACCCAAAATAATGACATTGAGCAACAGCCAAAGGCGGAAGAGCACGAAAACGATGTCGAGTCGACCCAAAATAATGACATTGAGCAACAGCCAAAGGCGGAAGAGCACGAAAACGATGTCGAGTCGACCCAAAATAATGACATTGAGCAGCAGCCAAAGGCGGAAGAGCACGAAAACCATGTCGAGTCGACCCAAAATAATGACATTGAGCAGCAGCCAAAGGCGGAAGAGCACGAAAACCATGTCGAGTCGACCCAAAATAATGACATTGAGCAGCAGCCAAAGGCGGAAGAGCACGAAAACCATGTCGAGTCGACCCAAAATAATGACATTGAGCAGCAGCCAAAGGCGGAAGAGCACGAAAACCATGTCGAGTCGACCCAAAATAATGACATTGAGCAGCAGCCAAAGGCGGAAGAGCACGAAAACCATGTCGAGTCGACCCAAAATAATGACATTGAGCAGCAGCCAAAGGCGGAAGAGCACGAAAACCATGTCGAGTCGACCCGAAATAATGACATTGAGCAGCAGCATGAAGGCGGAAGAGCACGAAAACGATGTCGAGTCGACCCGAAATAATGACATTGAGCAGCAGCCAAAGGCGGAAGAGCACGAAAACGATGTCGAGTCGACCCAAAATAATGACATTGAGCAGCAGCCAAAGGTGGAAGAGCATGAAAACGATGTCGAGTCGACCAAAAAATAATGACATTGAGCAGCAGCCCGAAGGCGGAAGAGCACGAAAACGATGTCGAGTCGACCCAAAATAATGACATTGAGCAGCAGCCAAAGGCGGAAGGGCACGAGAGCGAGGTCGAGTCGACCCAAAATAATGACACTGAACTACTGCAGCCGAAGGTGGAAGGGCACGAGAGCGAGGTCGAGTCGACCCAAAATAATGACACTGAACTGCAGCCGAAGGTGGAAGGGCACGAGAGCGAGGTCGAGTCGACCCAAAATAATGACATTGAACTGCAGCCAAAGGTGGAAGAGCACGAGAACGATGTCGAGTCAACCCAAACTTATGACACTGAACTGCAGCCGAAGGTGGAAGGGCACGAGAGCGAGGTCGAGTCGACCCAAAATAATGACATTGAGCAGCAGCCAAAGGCGGAAGAGCACGAAAACCATGTCGAGTCGACCCAAAATAATGACATTGAGCAGCAGCCAAAGGCGGAAGAGCACGAAAACCATGTATAATGACATTGAGCAGCAGCCAAAGGTGGAAGACAATGAAAACGATGTCGAGTCGACCAAAAAATAATGACATTGAACTGGAGCCAAAGGTGGAAGAGCACGAAAACGATGTAGAGTCGACCCAAAATAATGACATTGAGCAGCAGCCAAAGGCGGAAGAGCACGAAAACGATGTAGAGTCGACCCAAAATAATGACATTGAGCAGCAGCCAAAGGCGGAAGGGCACGAGAGCTGCTCAATGTCATTATTTTGGGTCTACTCGATATCGTTTTCGTGCTCTTCCACCTTTGGCTGCTGCTCAATGTCATTATTTTGGGTCGACTCGACATCGTTTTCGTGCTCTTCCGCCTTTGGCTGCTGCTCAATGTCATTATTTTTTGGTCGACTCGACATGGTTTTTGTGCTCTTCCGCCTTTGGCTGCTGCTCAATGTCATTATTTTGGGTCGACTCGACATCGTTTTCGTGCTCTTCCGCCTTTGGCTGCTGCTCAATGTCATTATTTTGGGTCGACTCGACATGGTTTTCGTGCTCTTCCGCCTTTGGCTGCTGCTCAATGTCATTATTTTGGGTCGACTCGACATGGTTTTCGTGCTCTTCCGCCTTTGGCTGCTGCTCAATGTCATTATTTTGGGTCGACTCGACATGGTTTTCGTGCTCTTCCGCCTTTGGCTGTTGCTCAATGTCATTATTTTGGGTCGACTCGACATGGTTTTCGTGCCCTTCCGCCTTCGGCTGCTGCTCAATGTCATTATTTTTTGGTCGACTCGACATCGTTTTCGTGCCCTTCCGCCTTCGGCTGCTGTTCAATGTCATTATTTTGGGTCGACTCGACCTCGCTCTCGTGCCCTTCCACCTTTGGCTGCTGCTCAATGTCATTATTTTGGGTCATCTCGACATCGTTTTCGTGCTCTTCCGCCTTTGGCTGTTGCTCAATGTCATTATTTTGGGTCGACTCGACATGGTTTTCGTGCTCTTCCGCCTTTGGCTGCTGCTCAATGTCATTATTTTTTGGTCGACTCGACATGGTTTTCGTGCTCTTCCGCCTTTGGCTGCTGCTCAATGTCATTATTTTGGGTCGACTCGACATCGTTTTCGTGCTCTTCCGCCTTTGGCTGCTGCTCAATGTCATTATTTTTTGGTCGACTCGACATGGTTTTTGTGCTCTTCCGCCTTTGGCTGCTGCTCAATGTCATTATTTTGGGTCGACTCGACATCGTTTTCGTGCTCTTCCGCCTTTGGCTGCTGCTCAATGTCATTATTTTGGGTCGACTCGACATGGTTTTCGTGCTCTTCCGCCTTTGGCTGCTGCTCAATGTCATTATTTTGGGTCGACTCGACATGGTTTTCGTGCTCTTCCGCCTTTGGCTGCTGCTCAATGTCATTATTTTGGGTCGACTCGACATGGTTTTCGTGCTCTTCCGCCTTTGGCTGCTGCTCAATGTCATTATTTTGGGTCGACTCGACATGGTTTTCGTGCCCTTCCGCCTTCGGCTGCTGCTCAATGTCATTATTTTTTGGTCGACTCGACATCGTTTTCGTGCCCTTCCGCCTTCGGCTGCTGTTCAATGTCATTATTTTGGGTCGACTCGACCTCGCTCTCGTGCCCTTCCACCTTTGGCTGCTGCTCAATGTCATTATTTTGGGTCATCTCGACATCGTTTTCGTGCTCTTCCGCCTTTGGCTGTTGCTCAATGTCATTATTTTGGGTCGACTCGACATGGTTTTCGTGCTCTTCCGCCTTTGGCTGCTGCTCAATGTCATTATTTTTTGGTCGACTCGACATGGTTTTCGTGCTCTTCCGCCTTTGGCTGCTGCTCAATGTCATTATTTTGGGTCGACTCGACATCGTTTTCGTGCTCTTCCGCCTTTGGCTGCTGCTCAATGTCATTATTTTTGGTCGACTCGACATGGTTTTCGTGCTCTTCCGCCTTTGGCTGCTGCTCAATGTCATTATTTTGGGTCGACTCGACATGGTTTTCGTGCTCTTCCGCCTTTGGCTGCTGCTCAATGTCATTATTTTGGGTCGACTCGACATGGTTTTCGTGCTCTTCCGCCTTTGGCTGCTGCTCAATGTCATTATTTTGGGTCGACTCGACATCGTTTTCGTGCTCTTCCGCCTTTGGCTGTTGCTCAATGTCATTATTTTGGGTCGACTCGACATCGTTTTCGTGCTCTTCCGCCTTTGGCTGCTGCTCAATGTCATTATTTTGGGTCGACTCGACCTCGCTCTCGTGCCCTTCCACCTTCGGCTGCAGTTCAGTGTCATAAGTTTGGGTTGACTCGACATCGTTCTCGTGCTCTTCCACCTTTGGCTGCAGTTCAATGTCATTATTTTTTGGTCGACTCGACATCGTTTTCGTGCTCTTCCACCTTTGGCTGCTGCTCAATGTCATTATTTTGGGTCGACTCGACATCGTTTTCGTGCTCTTCCGCCTTTGGCTGCTGCTCAATGTCATTATTTCGGGTCGACTCGACATCGTTTTCGTGCTCTTCCGCCTTCATGCTGCTGCTCAATGTCATTATTTCGGGTCGACTCGACATGGTTTTCGTGCTCTTCCGCCTTTGGCTGCTGCTCAATGTCATTATTTTGGGTCGACTCGACATGGTTTTCGTGCTCTTCCGCCTTTGGCTGCTGCTCAATGTCATTATTTTGGGTCGACTCGACATGGTTTTCGTGCTCTTCCGCCTTTGGCTGCTGCTCAATGTCATTATTTTGGGTCGACTCGACATGGTTTTCGTGCTCTTCCGCCTTTGGCTGCTGCTCAATGTCATTATTTTGGGTCGACTCGACATCGTTTTCGTGCTCTTCCGCCTTTGGCTGTTGCTCAATGTCATTATTTTGGGTCGACTCGACATCGTTCTCGTGCTCTTCCGCCTTTGGCTGCAGTTCAATGTCATTATTTTGGGTCGACTCGACCTCGCTCTCGTGCCCTTCCACCTTCGGCTGCAGTTCAGTGTCATTATTTTGGGTCGACTCGACCTCGCTCTCGTGCCCTTCCACCTTCGGCTGCAGTAGTTCAGTGTCATTATTTTGGGGCGACTCGATCTCGCTCTCGTGCCCTTCCACCTTCGGCTGCAGTAGTTCAGTGTCATTATTTTGGGTCGACTCGACCTCGCTCTCGTGCCCTTCCGCCTTTGGCTGCTGCTCAATGTCATTATTTTGGGTCGACTCTACATCGTTTTCGTGCTCTTCCACCTTTGGCTGCTGCTCAATGTCATTATTTTGGGTCGACTCGACATCGTTTTCGTGCTCTTCCGCCTTTGGCTGCTGCTCAATGTCATTATTTTTTGGTCGACTCTACATCGTTTTCGTGCTCTTCCGCCTTTGGCTGCTGCTCAATGTCATTATTTCGGGTCGACTCGACATCGTTTTCGTGCTCTTCCGCCTTTGGCTGCTGCTCAATGTCATTATTTCGGGTCGACTCGACATCGTTCTCGTGCTCTTCCGCCTTTGGCTGCAGTTCAATGTCATTATTTTGGGTCGACTCGACCTCGCTCTCGTGCCCTTCCACCTTCGGCTGCAGTTCAGTGTCATTATTTTGGGTCGACTCGACCTCGCTCTCGTGCCCTTCCACCTTCGGCTGCAGTAGTTCAGTGTCATTATTTTGGGGCGACTCGATCTCGCTCTCGTGCCCTTCCACCTTCGGCTGCAGTAGTTCAGTGTCATTATTTTGGGTCGACTCGACCTCGCTCTCGTGCCCTTCCGCCTTTGGCTGCTGCTCAATGTCATTATTTTGGGTCGACTCTACATCGTTTTCGTGCTCTTCCACCTTTGGCTGCTGCTCAATGTCATTATTTTGGGTCGACTCGACATCGTTTTCGTGCTCTTCCGCCTTTGGCTGCTGCTCAATGTCATTATTTTTTGGTCGACTCTACATCGTTTTCGTGCTCTTCCGCCTTTGGCTGCTGCTCAATGTCATTATTTCGGGTCGACTCGACATCGTTTTCGTGCTCTTCCGCCTTTGGCTGCTGCTCAATGTCATTATTTCGGGTCGACTCGACATCGTTTTCGTGCTCTTCCGCCTTCATGCTGCTGCTCAATGTCATTATTTCGGGTCGACTCGACATGGTTTTCGTGCTCTTCCGCCTTTGGCTGCTGCTCAATGTCATTATTTTGGGTCGACTCGACATGGTTTTCGTGCTCTTCCGCCTTTGGCTGCTGCTCAATGTCATTATTTTGGGTCGACTCGACATGGTTTTCGTGCTCTTCCGCCTTTGGCTGCTGCTCAATGTCATTATTTTGGGTCGACTCGACATGGTTTTCGTGCTCTTCCGCCTTTGGCTGCTGCTCAATGTCATTATTTTGGGTCGACTCGACATCGTTTTCGTGCTCTTCCGCCTTTGGCTGTTGCTCAATGTCATTATTTTGGGTCGACTCGACATCGTTCTCGTGCTCTTCCGCCTTTGGCTGCAGTTCAATGTCATTATTTTGGGTCGACTCGACCTCGCTCTCGTGCCCTTCCGCCTTCGGCTGCAGTTCAGTGTCATTATTTTGGGTCGACTCGACCTCGCTCTCGTGCCCTTCCACCTTCGGCTGCAGTAGTTCAGTGTCATTATTTTGGGGCGACTCGATCTCGCTCTCGTGCCCTTCCACCTTCGGCTGCAGTAGTTCAGTGTCATTATTTTGGGTCGACTCGACCTCGCTCTCGTGCCCTTCCGCCTTTGGCTGCTGCTCAATGTCATTATTTTGGGTCGACTCTACATCGTTTTCGTGCTCTTCCACCTTTGGCTGCTGCTCAATGTCATTATTTTGGGTCGACTCGACATCGTTTTCGTGCTCTTCCGCCTTTGGCTGCTGCTCAATGTCATTATTTTTTGGTCGACTCTACATCGTTTTCGTGCTCTTCCGCCTTTGGCTGCTGCTCAATGTCATTATTTCGGGTCGACTCGACATCGTTTTCGTGCTCTTCCGCCTTTGGCTGCTGCTCAATGTCATTATTTCGGGTCGACTCGACATCGTTTTCGTGCTCTTCCGCCTTCATGCTGCTGCTCAATGTCATTATTTCGGGTCGACTCGACATGGTTTTCGTGCTCTTCCGCCTTTGGCTGCTGCTCAATGTCATTATTTTGGGTCGACTCGACATGGTTTTCGTGCTCTTCCGCCTTTGGCTGCTGCTCAATGTCATTATTTTGGGTCGACTCGACATGGTTTTCGTGCTCTTCCGCCTTTGGCTGCTGCTCATTGTCATTATTTTGGGTCGACTCGACCTCGCTCTCGTGCCCTTCCACCTTCGGCTGCAGTTCAGTGTCATAAGTTTGGGTTGACTCGACATCGTTCTCGTGCTCTTCCACCTTTGGCTGCAGTTCAATGTCATTATTTTGGGTCGACTCGACCTCGCTCTCGTGCCCTTCCACCTTCGGCTGCAGTTCAGTGTCATTATTTTGGGTCGACTCGACCTCGCTCTCGTGCCCTTCCACCTTCGGCTGCAGTAGTTCAGTGTCATTATTTTGGGTCGACTCTACATCGTTTTCGTGCTCTTCCACCTTTGGCTGCTGCTCAATGTCATTATTTTGGGTCTACTCGATATCGTTTTCGTGCTCTTCCACCTTTGGCTGCTGCTCAATGTCATTATTTGACACTATTATCTGAACTACTGCAGCCGAAGGTGGAAGGGCACGAGAGCGAGGTCGAGTCGACCCAAAATAATGACACTGAACTGCAGCCGAAGGTGGAAGGGCACGAGAGCGAGGTCGAGTCGACCCAAAATAATGACATTGAACTGCAGCCAAAGGCGGAAGAGCACGAGAACGATGTCGAGTCGACCCAAAATAATAACATTGAGCAACAGCCAAAGGCGGAAGAGCACGAAAACGATGTCGAGTCGACCCAAAATAATGACATTGAGCAACAGCCAAAGGCGGAAGAGCACGAAAACGATGTCGAGTCGACCCAAAATAATGACATTGAGCAGCAGCCAAAGGCGGAAGAGCACGAAAACCATGTCGAGTCGACCCAAAATAATGACATTGAGCAGCAGCCAAAGGCGGAAGAGCACGAAAACCATGTCGAGTCGACCCAAAATAATGACATTGAGCAGCAGCCAAAGGCGGAAGAGCACGAAAACCATGTCGAGTCGACCCAAAATAATGACATTGAGCAGCAACCAAAGGCGGAAGAGCACGAAAACCATGTCGAGTCGACCCAAAATAATGACATTGAGCAGCAGCCAAAGGCGGAAGAGCACGAAAACCATGTTGAGTCGACCCAAAATAATGACATTGAGCAGCAGCCAAAGGCGGAAGAGCACGAAAACCATGTCGAGTCGACCCGAAATAATGACATTGAGCAGCAGCATGAAGGCAGAAGAGCACGAAAACGATGTCGAGTCGACCCGAAATAATGACATTGAGCAGCAGCCAAAGGCGGAAGAGCACGAAAACGATGTCGAGTCGACCCAAAATAATGACATTGAGCAGCAGCCAAAGGTGGAAGAGCATGAAAACGATGTCGAGTCGACCAAAAAATAATGACATTGAACTGCAGCCAAAGGTGGAAGAGCACGAGAACGATGTCGAGTCAACCCAAACTTATGACACTGAACTGCAGCCGAAGGTGGAAGGGCACGAGAGCGAGGTCGAGTCGACCCAAAATAATGACATTGAGCAGCAGCCAAAGGCGGAAGAGCACGAAAACCATGTCGAGTCGACAAAAAAATAATGACATTGAGCAGCAGCCAAAGGCGGAAGAGCACGAAAACGATGTCGAGTCGACCCAAAATAATGACATTGAGCAACAGCCAAAGGCGGAAGAGCACGAAAACGATGTCGAGTCGACCCAAAATAATGACATTGAGCAGCAGCCAAAGGCGGAAGGGCACGAAAACCATGTCGAGTCGACCCAAAATAATGACATTGAGCAGCAGCCAAAGGCGGAAGAGCACGAAAACCATGTCGAGTCGACCCAAAATAATGACATTGAGCAGCAGCCAAAGGCGGAAGAGCACGAAAACCATGTCGAGTCGACCCAAAATAATGACATTGAGCAGCAGCCAAAGGCGGAAGAGCACGAAAACCATGTCGAGTCGACCCGAAATAATGACATTGAGCAGCAGCCAAAGGCGGAAAAGCACGAAAACCATGTCGAGTCGACCCGAAATAATGACATTGAGCAGCAGCACGAAGGCGGAAGAGCACGAAAACGATGTCGAGTCGACCCGAAATAATGACATTGAGCAGCAGCCCGAAGGCGGAAGAGCACGAAAACGATGTCGAGTCGACCCAAAATAATGACATTGAGCAGCAGCCAAAGGTGGAAGAGCACGAAAACGATGTCGAGTCGACCAAAAAATAATGACATTGAGCAGCAGCCAAAGGCGGAAGAGCACGAAAACGATGTCGAGTCGACCCAAAATAATGACATTGAGCAGCAGCCAAAGGTGGAAGAGCACGAAAACGATATCGAGTAGACCCAAAATAATGACATTGAGCAGCAGCCAAAGGTGGAAGAGCACGAAAACGATGTAGAGTCGACCCAAAATAATGACATTGAACTGCAGCCGAAGGTGGAAGGGCACGAGAGCGAGGTCGAGTCGACCCAAAATAATGACACTGAACTGCAGCCGAAGGTGGAAGGGCACGAGAGCGAGGTCGAGTCGACCCAAAATAATGACATTGAACTGCAGCCAAAGGTGGAAGAGCACGAGAACGATGTCGAGTCAACCCAAACTTATGACACTGAACTGCAGCCGAAGGTGGAAGGGCACGAGAGCGAGGTCGAGTCGACCCAAAATAATGACATTGAGCAGCAGCCAAAGGCGGAAGAGCACGAAAACCATGTCGAGTCGACCCAAAATAATGACATTGAGCAGCAGCCAAAGGCGGAAGAGCACGAAAACCATGTCGAGTCGACCCAAAATAATGACATTGAGCAGCAGCCAAAGGCGGAAGAGCACGAAAACCATGTCGAGTCGACCCGAAATAATGACATTGAGCAGCAGCATGAAGGCGGAAGAGCACGAAAACGATGTCGAGTCGACCCGAAATAATGACATTGAGCAGCAGCCAAAGGCGGAAGAGCACGAAAACGATGTCGAGTCGACCCGAAATAATGACATTGAGCAGCAGCCAAAGGCGGAAGAGCACGAAAACGATGTAGAGTCGACCAAAAAATAATGACATTGAGCAGCAGCCAAAGGCGGAAGAGCACGAAAACGATGTCGAGTCGACCCAAAATAATGACATTGAGCAGCAGCCAAAGGTGGAAGAGCACGAAAACGATGTAGAGTCGACCCAAAATAATGACATTGAGCAGCAGCCAAAGGCGGAAGGGCACGAGAGCGAGGTCGAGTCGACCCAAAATAATGACACTGAACTACTGCAGCCGAAGGTGGAAGGGCACGAGAGCGAGATCGAGTCGCCCCAAAATAATGACACTGAACTACTGCAGCCGAAGGTGGAAGGGCACGAGAGCGAGGTCGAGTCGACCCAAAATAATGACACTGAACTGCAGCCGAAGGTGGAAGGGCACGAGAGCGAGGTCGAGTCGACCCAAAATAATGACATTGAACTGCAGCCAAAGGCGGAAGAGCACGAGAACGATGTCGAGTCGACCCAAAATAATGACATTGAGCAACAGCCAAAGGCGGAAGAGCACGAAAACGATGTCGAGTCGACCCAAAATAATGACATTGAGCAGCAGCCAAAGGCGGAAGAGCACGAAAACCATGTCGAGTCGACCCAAAATAATGACATTGAGCAGCAGCCAAAGGCGGAAGAGCACGAAAACCATGTCGAGTCGACCCAAAATAATGACATTGAGCAGCAGCCAAAGGCGGAAGAGCACGAAAACCATGTCGAGTCGACCCAAAATAATGACATTGAGCAGCAGCCAAAGGCGGAAGAGCACGAAAACCATGTCGAGTCGACCCGAAATAATGACATTGAGCAGCAGCATGAAGGCGGAAGAGCACGAAAACGATGTCGAGTCGACCCGAAATAATGACATTGAGCAGCAGCCAAAGGCGGAAGAGCACGAAAACGATGTCGAGTCGACCCAAAATAATGACATTGAGCAGCAGCCAAAGGTGGAAGAGCACGAAAACGATGTCGAGTCGACCAAAAAATAATGACATTGAACTGCAGCCAAAGGTGGAAGAGCACGAGAACGATGTCGAGTCAACCCAAACTTATGACACTGAACTGCAGCCGAAGGTGGAAGGGCACGAGAGCGAGGTCGAGTCGACCCAAAATAATGACATTGAGCAGCAGCCAAAGGCGGAAGAGCACGAAAACGATGTCGAGTCGACCCAAAATAATGACATTGAGCAACAGCCAAAGGCGGAAGAGCACGAAAACGATGTCGAGTCGACCCAAAATAATGACATTGAGCAGCAGCCAAAGGCGGAAGAGCACGAAAACCATGTCGAGTCGACCCAAAATAATGACATTGAGCAGCAGCCAAAGGCGGAAGAGCACGAAAACCATGTCGAGTCGACCCAAAATAATGACATTGAGCAGCAGCCAAAGGCGGAAGAGCACGAAAACCATGTCGAGTCGACCCAAAATAATGACATTGAGCAGCAGCCAAAGGCGGAAGAGCACGAAAACCATGTCGAGTCGACCCGAAATAATGACATTGAGCAGCAGCCAAAGGCGGAAAAGCACGAAAACCATGTCGAGTCGACCCGAAATAATGACATTGAGCAGCAGCACGAAGGCGGAAGAGCACGAAAACGATGTCGAGTCGACCCGAAATAATGACATTGAGCAGCAGCCCGAAGGCGGAAGAGCACGAAAACGATGTCGAGTCGACCCAAAATAATGACATTGAGCAGCAGCCAAAGGTGGAAGAGCACGAAAACGATGTCGAGTCGACCAAAAAATAATGACATTGAGCAGCAGCCAAAGGCGGAAGAGCACGAAAACGATGTCGAGTCGACCCAAAATAATGACATTGAGCAGCAGCCAAAGGTGGAAGAGCACGAAAACGATATCGAGTAGACCCAAAATAATGACATTGAGCAGCAGCCAAAGGTGGAAGAGCACGAAAACGATATCGAGTAGACCCAAAATAATGACATTGAGCAGCAGCCAAAGGTGGAAGAGCACGAAAACGATGTAGAGTCGACCCAAAATAATGACATTGAGCAGCAGCCAAAGGCGGAAGGGCACGAGAGCGAGGTCGAGTCGACCCAAAATAATGACACTGAACTACTGCAGCCGAAGGTGGAAGGGCACGAGAGCGAGGTCGAGTCGACCCAAAATAATGACACTGAACTGCAGCCGAAGGTGGAAGGGCACGAGAGTGAGGTCGAGTCGACCCAAAATAATGACATTGAGCAGCAGCCAAAGGCGGAAGAGCACGAAAACGATGTCGAGTCGACCCAAAATAATGACATTGAGCAACAGCCAAAGGCGGAAGAGCACGAAAACGATGTCGAGTCGACCCAAAATAATGACATTGAGCAGCAGCCAAAGGCGGAAGAGCACGAAAACCATGTCGAGTCGACCCAAAATAATGACATTGAGCAGCAGCCAAAGGCGGAAGAGCACGAAAACCATGTCGAGTCGACCCAAAATAATGACATTGAGCAGCAGCCAAAGGCGGAAGAGCACGAAAACCATGTCGAGTCGACCCAAAATAATGACATTGAGCAGCAGCCAAAGGCGGAAGAGCACGAAAACCATGTCGAGTCGACCCGAAATAATGACATTGAGCAGCAGCCAAAGGCGGAAAAGCACGAAAACCATGTCGAGTCGACCCGAAATAATGACATTGAGCAGCAGCACGAAGGCGGAAGAGCACGAAAACGATGTCGAGTCGACCCGAAATAATGACATTGAGCAGCAGCCCGAAGGCGGAAGAGCACGAAAACGATGTTGAGTCGACCCAAAATAATGACATTGAGCAGCAGCCAAAGGTGGAAGAGCACGAAAACGATGTCGAGTCGACCAAAAAATAATGACATTGAGCAGCAGCCAAAGGCGGAAGAGCACGAAAACGATGTCGAGTCGACCCAAAATAATGACATTGAGCAGCAGCCAAAGGTGGAAGAGCACGAAAACGATATCGAGTAGACCCAAAATAATGACATTGAGCAGCAGCCAAAGGTGGAAGAGCACGAAAACGATGTAGAGTCGACCCAAAATAATGACATTGAGCAGCAGCCAAAGGCGGAAGGGCACGAGAGCGAGGTCGAGTCGACCCAAAATAATGACACTGAACTACTGCAGCCGAAGGTGGAAGGGCACGAGAGCGAGGTCGAGTCGACCCAAAATAATGACACTGAACTGCAGCCGAAGGTGGAAGGGCACGAGAGCGAGGTCGAGTCGACCCAAAATAATGACATTGAACTGCAGCCAAAGGTGGAAGAGCACGAGAACGATGTCGAGTCAACCCAAACTTATGACACTGAACTGCAGCCGAAGGTGGAAGGGCACGAGAGCGAGGTCGAGTCGACCCAAAATAATGACATTGAGCAGCAGCCAAAGGCGGATGAGCACGAAAACGATGTCGAGTCGACCCGAAATAATGACATTGAGCAGCAGCCAAAGGCGGAAGAGCACGAAAACGATGTCGAGTCGACCCGAAATAATGACATTGAGCAGCAGCCAAAGGCGGAAGAGCACGAAAACGATGTAGAGTCGACCAAAAAATAATGACATTGAGCAGCAGCCAAAGGCGGAAGAGCACGAAAACGATGTCGAGTCGACCCAAAATAATGACATTGAGCAGCAGCCAAAGGTGGAAGAGCACGAAAACGATGTAGAGTCGACCCAAAATAATGACATTGAGCAGCAGCCAAAGGCGGAAGGGCACGAGAGCGAGGTCGAGTCGACCCAAAATAATGACACTGAACTACTGCAGCCGAAGGTGGAAGGGCACGAGAGCGAGATCGAGTCGCCCCAAAATAATGACACTGAACTACTGCAGCCGAAGGTGGAAGGGCACGAGAGCGAGGTCGAGTCGACCCAAAATAATGACACTGAACTGCAGCCGAAGGCGGAAGAGCACGAGAACGATGTCGAGTCGACCCAAAATAATGACATTGAGCAGCAGCCAAAGGCGGAAGAGCACGAAAACCATGTCGAGTCGACCCAAAATAATGACATTGAGCAGCAGCCAAAGGCGGAAGAGCACGAAAACCATGTCGAGTCGACCCGAAATAATGACATTGAGCAGCAGCCAAAGGCGGAAAAGCACGAAAACCATGTCGAGTCGACCCGAAATAATGACATTGAGCAGCAGCACGAAGGCGGAAGAGCACGAAAACGATGTCGAGTCGACCCGAAATAATGACATTGAGCAGCAGCCCGAAGGCGGAAGAGCACGAAAACGATGTCGAGTCGACCCAAAATAATGACATTGAGCAGCAGCCAAAGGTGGAAGAGCACGAAAACGATGTCGAGTCGACCAAAAAATAATGACATTGAGCAGCAGCCAAAGGCGGAAGAGCACGAAAACGATGTCGAGTCGACCCAAAATAATGACATTGAGCAGCAGCCAAAGGTGGAAGAGCACGAAAACGATATCGAGTAGACCCAAAATAATGACATTGAGCAGCAGCCAAAGGTGGAAGAGCACGAAAACGATGTAGAGTCGACCCAAAATAATGACATTGAGCAGCAGCCAAAGGCGGAAGGGCACGAGAGCGAGGTCGAGTCGACCCAAAATAATGACACTGAACTACTGCAGCCGAAGGTGGAAGGGCACGAGAGCGAGGTCGAGTCGACCCAAAATAATGACACTGAACTGCAGCCGAAGGTGGAAGGGCACGAGAGTGAGGTCGAGTCGACCCAAAATAATGACATTGAACTGCAGCCAAAGGCGGAAGAGCACGAGAACGATGTCGAGTCGACCCAAAATAATGACATTGAGCAACAGCCAAAGGCGGAAGAGCACGAAAACGATGTCGAGTCGACCCAAAATAATGACATTGAGCAGCAGCCAAAGGCGGAAGAGCACGAAAACCATGTCGAGTCGACCCAAAATAATGACATTGAGCAGCAGCCAAAGGCGGAAGAGCACGAAAACCATGTCGAGTCGACCCAAAATAATGACATTGAGCAGCAGCCAAAGGCGGAAGAGCACGAAAACCATGTCGAGTCGACCCAAAATAATGACATTGAGCAGCAGCCAAAGGCGGAAGAGCACGAAAACCATGTCGAGTCGACCCGAAATAATGACATTGAGCAGCAGCATGAAGGCGGAAGAGCACGAAAACGATGTCGAGTCGACCCGAAATAATGACATTGAGCAGCAGCCAAAGGCGGAAGAGCACGAAAACGATGTCGAGTCGACCCAAAATAATGACATTGAGCAGCAGCCAAAGGTGGAAGAGCACGAAAACGATGTCGAGTCGACCAAAAAATAATGACATTGAACTGCAGCCAAAGGTGGAAGAGCACGAGAACGATGTCGAGTCAACCCAAACTTATGACACTGAACTGCAGCCGAAGGTGGAAGGGCACGAGAGCGAGGTCGAGTCGACCCAAAATAATGACATTGAGCAGCAGCCAAAGGCGGAAGAGCACGAAAACGATGTCGAGTCGACCCAAAATAATGACATTGAGCAACAGCCAAAGGCGGAAGAGCACGAAAACGATGTCGAGTCGACCCAAAATAATGACATTGAGCAGCAGCCAAAGGCGGAAGAGCACGAAAACCATGTCGAGTCGACCCAAAATAATGACATTGAGCAGCAGCCAAAGGCGGAAGAGCACGAAAACCATGTCGAGTCGACCCAAAATAATGACATTGAGCAGCAGCCAAAGGCGGAAGAGCACGAAAACCATGTCGAGTCGACCCAAAATAATGACATTGAGCAGCAGCCAAAGGCGGAAGAGCACGAAAACCATGTCGAGTCGACCCGAAATAATGACATTGAGCAGCAGCCAAAGGCGGAAAAGCACGAAAACCATGTCGAGTCGACCCGAAATAATGACATTGAGCAGCAGCACGAAGGCGGAAGAGCACGAAAACGATGTCGAGTCGACCCGAAATAATGACATTGAGCAGCAGCCCGAAGGCGGAAGAGCACGAAAACGATGTCGAGTCGACCCAAAATAATGACATTGAGCAGCAGCCAAAGGTGGAAGAGCACGAAAACGATGTCGAGTCGACCAAAAAATAATGACATTGAGCAGCAGCCAAAGGCGGAAGAGCACGAAAACGATGTCGAGTCGACCCAAAATAATGACATTGAGCAGCAGCCAAAGGTGGAAGAGCACGAAAACGATATCGAGTAGACCCAAAATAATGACATTGAGCAGCAGCCAAAGGTGGAAGAGCACGAAAACGATGTAGAGTCGACCCAAAATAATGACATTGAGCAGCAGCCAAAGGCGGAAGGGCACGAGAGCGAGGTCGAGTCGACCCAAAATAATGACACTGAACTACTGCAGCCGAAGGTGGAAGGGCACGAGAGCGAGGTCGAGTCGACCCAAAATAATGACACTGAACTGCAGCCGAAGGTGGAAGGGCACGAGAGCGAGGTCGAGTCGACCCAAAATAATGACATTGAACTGCAGCCAAAGGTGGAAGAGCACGAGAACGATGTCGAGTCAACCCAAACTTATGACACTGAACTGCAGCCGAAGGTGGAAGGGCACGAGAGCGAGGTCGAGTCGACCCAAAATAATGACATTGAGCAGCAGCCAAAGGCGGAAGAGCACGAAAACCATGTCGAGTCGACCCAAAATAATGACATTGAGCAGCAGCCAAAGGCGGAAGAGCACGAAAACCATGTCGAGTCGACCCAAAATAATGACATTGAGCAGCAGCCAAAGGCGGAAGAGCACGAAAACCATGTCGAGTCGACCCGAAATAATGACATTGAGCAGCAGCATGAAGGCGGAAGAGCACGAAAACGATGTCGAGTCGACCCGAAATAATGACATTGAGCAGCAGCCAAAGGCGGAAGAGCACGAAAACGATGTCGAGTCGACCCGAAATAATGACATTGAGCAGCAGCCAAAGGCGGAAGAGCACGAAAACGATGTAGAGTCGACCAAAAAATAATGACATTGAGCAGCAGCCAAAGGCGGAAGAGCACGAAAACGATGTCGAGTCGACCCAAAATAATGACATTGAGCAGCAGCCAAAGGTGGAAGAGCACGAAAACGATGTCGAGTCGACCAAAAAATAATGACATTGAGCAGCAGCCAAAGGCGGAAGAGCACGAAAACGATGTCGAGTCGACCCAAAATAATGACATTGAGCAGCAGCCAAAGGTGGAAGAGCACGAAAACGATATCGAGTAGACCCAAAATAATGACATTGAGCAGCAGCCAAAGGTGGAAGAGCACGAAAACGATGTAGAGTCGACCCAAAATAATGACATTGAGCAGCAGCCAAAGGCGGAAGGGCACGAGAGCGAGGTCGAGTCGACCCAAAATAATGACACTGAACTACTGCAGCCGAAGGTGGAAGGGCACGAGAGCGAGGTCGAGTCGACCCAAAATAATGACACTGAACTGCAGCCGAAGGTGGAAGGGCACGAGAGCGAGGTCGAGTCGACCCAAAATAATGACATTGAACTGCAGCCAAAGGTGGAAGAGCACGAGAACGATGTCGAGTCAACCCAAACTTATGACACTGAACTGCAGCCGAAGGTGGAAGGGCACGAGAGCGAGGTCGAGTCGACCCAAAATAATGACATTGAGCAGCAGCCAAAGGCGGATGAGCACGAAAACGATGTCGAGTCGACCCGAAATAATGACATTGAGCAGCAGCCAAAGGCGGAAGAGCACGAAAACGATGTCGAGTCGACCCGAAATAATGACATTGAGCAGCAGCCAAAGGCGGAAGAGCACGAAAACGATGTAGAGTCGACCAAAAAATAATGACATTGAGCAGCAGCCAAAGGCGGAAGAGCACGAAAACGATGTCGAGTCGACCCAAAATAATGACATTGAGCAGCAGCCAAAGGTGGAAGAGCACGAAAACGATGTAGAGTCGACCCAAAATAATGACATTGAGCAGCAGCCAAAGGCGGAAGGGCACGAGAGCGAGGTCGAGTCGACCCAAAATAATGACACTGAACTACTGCAGCCGAAGGTGGAAGGGCACGAGAGCGAGATCGAGTCGCCCCAAAATAATGACACTGAACTACTGCAGCCGAAGGTGGAAGGGCACGAGAGCGAGGTCGAGTCGACCCAAAATAATGACACTGAACTGCAGCCGAAGGCGGAAGAGCACGAGAACGATGTCGAGTCGACCCAAAATAATGACATTGAGCAGCAGCCAAAGGCGGAAGAGCACGAAAACCATGTCGAGTCGACCCAAAATAATGACATTGAGCAGCAGCCAAAGGCGGAAGAGCACGAAAACCATGTCGAGTCGACCCGAAATAATGACATTGAGCAGCAGCCAAAGGCGGAAAAGCACGAAAACCATGTCGAGTCGACCCGAAATAATGACATTGAGCAGCAGCACGAAGGCGGAAGAGCACGAAAACGATGTCGAGTCGACCCGAAATAATGACATTGAGCAGCAGCCCGAAGGCGGAAGAGCACGAAAACGATGTCGAGTCGACCCAAAATAATGACATTGAGCAGCAGCCAAAGGTGGAAGAGCACGAAAACGATGTCGAGTCGACCAAAAAATAATGACATTGAGCAGCAGCCAAAGGCGGAAGAGCACGAAAACGATGTCGAGTCGACCCAAAATAATGACATTGAGCAGCAGCCAAAGGTGGAAGAGCACGAAAACGATATCGAGTAGACCCAAAATAATGACATTGAGCAGCAGCCAAAGGTGGAAGAGCACGAAAACGATGTAGAGTCGACCCAAAATAATGACATTGAGCAGCAGCCAAAGGCGGAAGGGCACGAGAGCGAGGTCGAGTCGACCCAAAATAATGACACTGAACTACTGCAGCCGAAGGTGGAAGGGCACGAGAGCGAGGTCGAGTCGACCCAAAATAATGACACTGAACTGCAGCCGAAGGTGGAAGGGCACGAGAGTGAGGTCGAGTCGACCCAAAATAATGACATTGAACTGCAGCCAAAGGCGGAAGAGCACGAGAACGATGTCGAGTCGACCCAAAATAATGACATTGAGCAACAGCCAAAGGCGGAAGAGCACGAAAACGATGTCGAGTCGACCCAAAATAATGACATTGAGCAGCAGCCAAAGGCGGAAGAGCACGAAAACCATGTCGAGTCGACCCAAAATAATGACATTGAGCAGCAGCCAAAGGCGGAAGAGCACGAAAACCATGTCGAGTCGACCCAAAATAATGACATTGAGCAGCAGCCAAAGGCGGAAGAGCACGAAAACCATGTCGAGTCGACCCAAAATAATGACATTGAGCAGCAGCCAAAGGCGGAAGAGCACGAAAACCATGTCGAGTCGACCCGAAATAATGACATTGAGCAGCAGCATGAAGGCGGAAGAGCACGAAAACGATGTCGAGTCGACCCGAAATAATGACATTGAGCAGCAGCCAAAGGCGGAAGAGCACGAAAACGATGTCGAGTCGACCCAAAATAATGACATTGAGCAGCAGCCAAAGGTGGAAGAGCACGAAAACGATGTCGAGTCGACCAAAAAATAATGACATTGAACTGCAGCCAAAGGTGGAAGAGCACGAGAACGATGTCGAGTCAACCCAAACTTATGACACTGAACTGCAGCCGAAGGTGGAAGGGCACGAGAGCGAGGTCGAGTCGACCCAAAATAATGACATTGAGCAGCAGCCAAAGGCGGAAGAGCACGAAAACGATGTCGAGTCGACCCAAAATAATGACATTGAGCAACAGCCAAAGGCGGAAGAGCACGAAAACGATGTCGAGTCGACCCAAAATAATGACATTGAGCAGCAGCCAAAGGCGGAAGAGCACGAAAACCATGTCGAGTCGACCCAAAATAATGACATTGAGCAGCAGCCAAAGGCGGAAGAGCACGAAAACCATGTCGAGTCGACCCAAAATAATGACATTGAGCAGCAGCCAAAGGTGGAAGAGCACGAAAACGATGTCGAGTCGACCAAAAAATAATGACATTGAGCAGCAGCCAAAGGCGGAAGAGCACGAAAACGATGTCGAGTCGACCCAAAATAATGACATTGAGCAGCAGCCAAAGGTGGAAGAGCACGAAAACGATATCGAGTAGACCCAAAATAATGACATTGAGCAGCAGCCAAAGGTGGAAGAGCACGAAAACGATGTAGAGTCGACCCAAAATAATGACATTGAGCAGCAGCCAAAGGCGGAAGGGCACGAGAGCGAGGTCGAGTCGACCCAAAATAATGACACTGAACTACTGCAGCCGAAGGTGGAAGGGCACGAGAGCGAGGTCGAGTCGACCCAAAATAATGACACTGAACTGCAGCCGAAGGTGGAAGGGCACGAGAGCGAGGTCGAGTCGACCCAAAATAATGACATTGAACTGCAGCCAAAGGTGGAAGAGCACGAGAACGATGTCGAGTCAACCCAAACTTATGACACTGAACTGCAGCCGAAGGTGGAAGGGCACGAGAGCGAGGTCGAGTCGACCCAAAATAATGACATTGAGCAGCAGCCAAAGGCGGAAGAGCACGAAAACCATGTCGAGTCGACCCAAAATAATGACATTGAGCAGCAGCCAAAGGCGGAAGAGCACGAAAACCATGTCGAGTCGACCCAAAATAATGACATTGAGCAGCAGCCAAAGGCGGAAGAGCACGAAAACCATGTCGAGTCGACCCGAAATAATGACATTGAGCAGCAGCATGAAGGCGGAAGAGCACGAAAACGATGTCGAGTCGACCCGAAATAATGACATTGAGCAGCAGCCAAAGGCGGAAGAGCACGAAAACGATGTCGAGTCGACCCGAAATAATGACATTGAGCAGCAGCCAAAGGCGGAAGAGCACGAAAACGATGTAGAGTCGACCAAAAAATAATGACATTGAGCAGCAGCCAAAGGCGGAAGAGCACGAAAACGATGTCGAGTCGACCCAAAATAATGACATTGAGCAGCAGCCAAAGGTGGAAGAGCACGAAAACGATGTCGAGTCGACCAAAAAATAATGACATTGAGCAGCAGCCAAAGGCGGAAGAGCACGAAAACGATGTCGAGTCGACCCAAAATAATGACATTGAGCAGCAGCCAAAGGTGGAAGAGCACGAAAACGATATCGAGTAGACCCAAAATAATGACATTGAGCAGCAGCCAAAGGTGGAAGAGCACGAAAACGATGTAGAGTCGACCCAAAATAATGACATTGAGCAGCAGCCAAAGGCGGAAGGGCACGAGAGCGAGGTCGAGTCGACCCAAAATAATGACACTGAACTACTGCAGCCGAAGGTGGAAGGGCACGAGAGCGAGGTCGAGTCGACCCAAAATAATGACACTGAACTGCAGCCGAAGGTGGAAGGGCACGAGAGCGAGGTCGAGTCGACCCAAAATAATGACATTGAACTGCAGCCAAAGGTGGAAGAGCACGAGAACGATGTCGAGTCAACCCAAACTTATGACACTGAACTGCAGCCGAAGGTGGAAGGGCACGAGAGCGAGGTCGAGTCGACCCAAAATAATGACATTGAGCAGCAGCCAAAGGCGGATGAGCACGAAAACGATGTCGAGTCGACCCGAAATAATGACATTGAGCAGCAGCCAAAGGCGGAAGAGCACGAAAACGATGTCGAGTCGACCCGAAATAATGACATTGAGCAGCAGCCAAAGGCGGAAGAGCACGAAAACGATGTAGAGTCGACCAAAAAATAATGACATTGAGCAGCAGCCAAAGGCGGAAGAGCACGAAAACGATGTCGAGTCGACCCAAAATAATGACATTGAGCAGCAGCCAAAGGTGGAAGAGCACGAAAACGATGTAGAGTCGACCCAAAATAATGACATTGAGCAGCAGCCAAAGGCGGAAGGGCACGAGAGCGAGGTCGAGTCGACCCAAAATAATGACACTGAACTACTGCAGCCGAAGGTGGAAGGGCACGAGAGCGAGATCGAGTCGCCCCAAAATAATGACACTGAACTACTGCAGCCGAAGGTGGAAGGGCACGAGAGCGAGGTCGAGTCGACCCAAAATAATGACACTGAACTGCAGCCGAAGGCGGAAGAGCACGAGAACGATGTCGAGTCGACCCAAAATAATGACATTGAGCAGCAGCCAAAGGCGGAAGAGCACGAAAACCATGTCGAGTCGACCCAAAATAATGACATTGAGCAGCAGCCAAAGGCGGAAGAGCACGAAAACCATGTCGAGTCGACCCGAAATAATGACATTGAGCAGCAGCCAAAGGCGGAAAAGCACGAAAACCATGTCGAGTCGACCCGAAATAATGACATTGAGCAGCAGCACGAAGGCGGAAGAGCACGAAAACGATGTCGAGTCGACCCGAAATAATGACATTGAGCAGCAGCCCGAAGGCGGAAGAGCACGAAAACGATGTCGAGTCGACCCAAAATAATGACATTGAGCAGCAGCCAAAGGTGGAAGAGCACGAAAACGATGTCGAGTCGACCAAAAAATAATGACATTGAGCAGCAGCCAAAGGCGGAAGAGCACGAAAACGATGTCGAGTCGACCCAAAATAATGACATTGAGCAGCAGCCAAAGGTGGAAGAGCACGAAAACGATATCGAGTAGACCCAAAATAATGACATTGAGCAGCAGCCAAAGGTGGAAGAGCACGAAAACGATGTAGAGTCGACCCAAAATAATGACATTGAGCAGCAGCCAAAGGCGGAAGGGCACGAGAGCGAGGTCGAGTCGACCCAAAATAATGACACTGAACTACTGCAGCCGAAGGTGGAAGGGCACGAGAGCGAGGTCGAGTCGACCCAAAATAATGACACTGAACTGCAGCCGAAGGTGGAAGGGCACGAGAGTGAGGTCGAGTCGACCCAAAATAATGACATTGAACTGCAGCCAAAGGCGGAAGAGCACGAGAACGATGTCGAGTCGACCCAAAATAATGACATTGAGCAACAGCCAAAGGCGGAAGAGCACGAAAACGATGTCGAGTCGACCCAAAATAATGACATTGAGCAGCAGCCAAAGGCGGAAGAGCACGAAAACCATGTCGAGTCGACCCAAAATAATGACATTGAGCAGCAGCCAAAGGCGGAAGAGCACGAAAACCATGTCGAGTCGACCCAAAATAATGACATTGAGCAGCAGCCAAAGGCGGAAGAGCACGAAAACCATGTCGAGTCGACCCAAAATAATGACATTGAGCAGCAGCCAAAGGCGGAAGAGCACGAAAACCATGTCGAGTCGACCCGAAATAATGACATTGAGCAGCAGCATGAAGGCGGAAGAGCACGAAAACGATGTCGAGTCGACCCGAAATAATGACATTGAGCAGCAGCCAAAGGCGGAAGAGCACGAAAACGATGTCGAGTCGACCCAAAATAATGACATTGAGCAGCAGCCAAAGGTGGAAGAGCACGAAAACGATGTCGAGTCGACCAAAAAATAATGACATTGAACTGCAGCCAAAGGTGGAAGAGCACGAGAACGATGTCGAGTCAACCCAAACTTATGACACTGAACTGCAGCCGAAGGTGGAAGGGCACGAGAGCGAGGTCGAGTCGACCCAAAATAATGACATTGAGCAGCAGCCAAAGGCGGAAGAGCACGAAAACGATGTCGAGTCGACCCAAAATAATGACATTGAGCAACAGCCAAAGGCGGAAGAGCACGAAAACGATGTCGAGTCGACCCAAAATAATGACATTGAGCAGCAGCCAAAGGCGGAAGAGCACGAAAACCATGTCGAGTCGACCCAAAATAATGACATTGAGCAGCAGCCAAAGGCGGAAGAGCACGAAAACCATGTCGAGTCGACCCAAAATAATGACATTGAGCAGCAGCCAAAGGCGGAAGAGCACGAAAACCATGTCGAGTCGACCCAAAATAATGACATTGAGCAGCAGCCAAAGGCGGAAGAGCACGAAAACCATGTCGAGTCGACCCGAAATAATGACATTGAGCAGCAGCCAAAGGCGGAAAAGCACGAAAACCATGTCGAGTCGACCCGAAATAATGACATTGAGCAGCAGCACGAAGGCGGAAGAGCACGAAAACGATGTCGAGTCGACCCGAAATAATGACATTGAGCAGCAGCCCGAAGGCGGAAGAGCACGAAAACGATGTCGAGTCGACCCAAAATAATGACATTGAGCAGCAGCCAAAGGTGGAAGAGCACGAAAACGATGTCGAGTCGACCAAAAAATAATGACATTGAGCAGCAGCCAAAGGCGGAAGAGCACGAAAACGATGTCGAGTCGACCCAAAATAATGACATTGAGCAGCAGCCAAAGGTGGAAGAGCACGAAAACGATATCGAGTAGACCCAAAATAATGACATTGAGCAGCAGCCAAAGGTGGAAGAGCACGAAAACGATGTAGAGTCGACCCAAAATAATGACATTGAGCAGCAGCCAAAGGCGGAAGGGCACGAGAGCGAGGTCGAGTCGACCCAAAATAATGACACTGAACTACTGCAGCCGAAGGTGGAAGGGCACGAGAGCGAGGTCGAGTCGACCCAAAATAATGACACTGAACTGCAGCCGAAGGTGGAAGGGCACGAGAGCGAGGTCGAGTCGACCCAAAATAATGACATTGAACTGCAGCCAAAGGTGGAAGAGCACGAGAACGATGTCGAGTCAACCCAAACTTATGACACTGAACTGCAGCCGAAGGTGGAAGGGCACGAGAGCGAGGTCGAGTCGACCCAAAATAATGACATTGAGCAGCAGCCAAAGGCGGAAGAGCACGAAAACCATGTCGAGTCGACCCAAAATAATGACATTGAGCAGCAGCCAAAGGCGGAAGAGCACGAAAACCATGTCGAGTCGACCCAAAATAATGACATTGAGCAGCAGCCAAAGGCGGAAGAGCACGAAAACCATGTCGAGTCGACCCGAAATAATGACATTGAGCAGCAGCATGAAGGCGGAAGAGCACGAAAACGATGTCGAGTCGACCCGAAATAATGACATTGAGCAGCAGCCAAAGGCGGAAGAGCACGAAAACGATGTCGAGTCGACCCGAAATAATGACATTGAGCAGCAGCCAAAGGCGGAAGAGCACGAAAACGATGTAGAGTCGACCAAAAAATAATGACATTGAGCAGCAGCCAAAGGCGGAAGAGCACGAAAACGATGTCGAGTCGACCCAAAATAATGACATTGAGCAGCAGCCAAAGGTGGAAGAGCACGAAAACGATGTAGAGTCGACCCAAAATAATGACATTGAGCAGCAGCCAAAGGCGGAAGGGCACGAGAGCGAGGTCGAGTCGACCCAAAATAATGACACTGAACTACTGCAGCCGAAGGTGGAAGGGCACGAGAGCGAGATCGAGTCGCCCCAAAATAATGACACTGAACTACTGCAGCCGAAGGTGGAAGGGCACGAGAGCGAGGTCGAGTCGACCCAAAATAATGACATTGAGCAGCAGCCAAAGGCGGAAGAGCACGAAAACCATGTCGAGTCGACCCAAAATAATGACATTGAGCAGCAGCCAAAGGCGGAAGAGCACGAAAACCATGTCGAGTCGACCAAAATAATGACATTGAGCAGCAGCCAAAGGCGGAAGAGCACGAAAACGATGTCGAGTCGACCCAAAATAATGACATTGAGCAGCAGCCAAAGGCGGAAGAGCACAAAAACCATGTCGAGTCGACCAAAAAATAATGACATTGAGCAGCAGCCAAAGGCGGAAGAGCACGAAAACGATGTCGAGTCGACCCAAAATAATGACATTGAGCAGCAGCCAAAGGTGGAAGAGCACGAAAACGATATCGAGTAGACCCAAAATAATGACATTGAGCAGCAGCCAAAGGTGGAAGAGCACGAAAACGATGTAGAGTCGACCCAAAATAATGACATTGAGCAGCAGCCAAAGGCGGAAGGGCACGAGAGCGAGGTCGAGTCGACCCAAAATAATGACACTGAACTACTGCAGCCGAAGGTGGAAGGGCACGAGAGCGAGGTCGAGTCGACCCAAAATAATGACACTGAACTGCAGCCGAAGGTGGAAGGGCACGAGAGCGAGGTCGAGTCGACCCAAAATAATGACATTGAACTGCAGCCAAAGGTGGAAGAGCACGAGAACGATGTCGAGTCAACCCAAACTTATGACACTGAACTGCAGCCGAAGGTGGAAGGGCACGAGAGCGAGGTCGAGTCGACCCAAAATAATGACATTGAGCAGCAGCCAAAGGCGGAAGAGCACGAAAACCATGTCGAGTCGACCCAAAATAATGACATTGAGCAGCAGCCAAAGGCGGAAGAGCACGAAAACCATGTCGAGTCGACCCAAAATAATGACATTGAGCAGCAGCCAAAGGCGGAAGAGCACGAAAACCATGTCGAGTCGACCCGAAATAATGACATTGAGCAGCAGCATGAAGGCGGAAGAGCACGAAAACGATGTTGAGTCGACCCGAAATAATGACATTGAGCAGCAGCCAAAGGCGGAAGAGCACGAAAACGATGTCGAGTCGACCCGAAATAATGACATTGAGCAGCAGCCAAAGGCGGAAGAGCACGAAAACGATGTAGAGTCGACCAAAAATAATGACATTGAGCAGCAGCCAAAGGCGGAAGAGCACGAAAACGATGTCGAGTCGACCCAAAATAATGACATTGAGCAGCAGCCAAAGGTGGAAGAGCACGAAAACGATGTAGAGTCGACCCAAAATAATGACATTGAGCAGCAGCCAAAGGCGGAAGGGCACGAGAGCGAGGTCGAGTCGACCCAAAATAATGACACTGAACTACTGCAGCCGAAGGTGGAAGGGCACGAGAGCGAGATCGAGTCGCCCCAAAATAATGACACTGAACTACTGCAGCCGAAGGTGGAAGGGCACGAGAGCGAGGTCGAGTCGACCCAAAATAATGACACTTGAACTGCAGCCGAAGGCGGAAGAGCACGAGAACGATGTCGAGTCGACCCAAAATAATGACATTGAGCAACAGCCAAAGGCGGAAGAGCACGAAAACCGATGTCGAGTCGACCCAAAATAATGACATTGAGCAGCAGCCAAAGGCGGAAGAGCACGAAAACCATGTCGAGTCGACCCAAAATAATGACATTGAGCAGCAGCCAAAGGCGGAAGAGCACGAAAACCATGTCGAGTCGACCCAAAATAATGACATTGAGCAGCAGCCAAAGGCGGAAGAGCACGAAAACCATGTCGAGTCGACCCAAAATAATGACATTGAGCAGCAGCAAAGGCGGAAGAGCACGAAAACCATGTCGAGTCGACCCGAAATAATGACATTGAGCAGCAGCATGAAGGCGGAAGAGCACGAAAACGATGTCGAGTCGACCCGAAATAATGACATTGAGCAGCAGCCAAAGGCGGAAGAGCACGAAAACGATGTCGAGTCGACCAAAAATAATGACATTGAGCAGCAGCCAAAGGTGGAAGAGCACGAAAACGATGTCGAGTCGACCAAAAATAATGACATTGAACTGCAGCCAAAGGTGGAAGAGCACGAGAACGATGTCGAGTCAACCCAAACTTATGACACTGAACTGCAGCCGAAGGTGGAAGGGCACGAGAGCGAGGTCGAGTCGACCCAAAATAATGACATTGAGCAGCAGCCAAAGGCGGAAGAGCACGAAAACGATGTCGAGTCGACCCAAAATAATGACATTGAGCAACAGCCAAAGGCGGAAGAGCACGAAAACGATGTCGAGTCGACCCAAAATAATGACATTGAGCAGCAGCCAAAGGCGGAAGAGCACGAAAACCATGTCGAGTCGACCCAAAATAATGACATTGAGCAGCAGCCAAAGGCGGAAGAGCACGAAAACCATGTCGAGTCGACCAAAATAATGACATTGAGCAGCAGCCAAAGGCGGAAGAGCACGAAAACCATGTCGAGTCGACCAAAAATAATGACATTGAGCAGCAGCCAAAGGCGGAAGAGCACGAAAACGATGTCGAGTCGACCCAAAATAATGACATTGAGCAGCAGCCAAAGGCGGAAGAGCACAAAAACCATGTCGAGTCGACCAAAAATAATGACATTGAGCAGCAGCCAAAGGCGGAAGAGCACGAAAACCATGTCGAGTCGACCCAAAATAATGACATTGAGCAACAGCCAAAGGCGGAAGAGCACGAAAACGATGTCGAGTCGACCCAAAATAATGACATTGAGCAGCAGCCAAAGGCGGAAGAGCACAAAAACCATGTCGAGTCGACCAAAAAATAATGACATTGAGCAGCAGCCAAAGGCGGAAGAGCACGAAAACCATGTCGAGTCGACCCAAAATAATGACATTGAGCAACAGCCAAAGGCGGAAGAGCACGAAAACGATGTCGAGATCGACCCAAAATAATGACATTGAGCAGCAGCCAAAGGTGGAAGGGCACGAGAACGAGGTCGAGTCGACCCAAAATAATGACATTGAGCAGCAGCCGAAGGCGGAAGAGCACGAAAACCGATGTCGAGTCGACCCAAAAATAATGACATTGAGCAGCAGCCGAAGGCGGAAGAGCACGAAAACCATGTCGAGTCGACCCAAAATAATGACATTGAGCAGCAGCCGAAAGGCGGAAGAGCACGAAAACCGAGGTCGAGTCGACCCAAGATAATTGACACTTGGACACTGCAAGCAGAAGGTAGAAGAGGCACGAGAGCGATGTCGAGTCGACCCAAACTAATGACATTGAACTGCAGCCCAAAGGTGGAAGAGCACGAGAAAGCCAGGTCGAGTCAACCAAAAAATATGACCACTTGAACTGCAGCCAAAGGTGGAAGAGCACGAAAACGATGTCGAGTCGACCCAAAATAATGACATTGAGCAGCAGCCAAAGGTGGAAGAGCACGAAAACGATGTCGAGTCGACCCAAAATAATGACATTGAGCAGCAGCCAAAGGCGGAAGAGCACGAAACGATGTCGAGTCGACCCAAAATAATGACATTGAGCAGCAGCCAAAGGCGGAAGAGCACGAAAACGATGTCGAGTCGACCCAAAATAATGACATTGAGCAGCAGCCAAAGGCTGGAAGAGCACGAAAACGATGTCGAGTCGACCCAAAATAATGACATTGAGCAGCAGCCAAAGGCTGGAAGAGCACGAAAACGATGTCGAGTCGACCCAAAATAATGACATTGAGCAGCAGCCAAAGGCGGAAGAGCACGAAAACCATGTCGAGTCGACCCAAAATAATGACATTGAGCAGCAGCCAAAGGCGGAAGAGCACGAAAACGATGTCGAGTCGACCCAAAATAATGACATTGAGCAGCAGCCAAAGGCGGAAGAGCACGAAAACGATGTCGAGTCGACCCAAAATAATGACATTGAGCAGCAGCCAAAGGCGGAAGAGCACGAAAACGATGTCGAGTCGACCCAAAATAATGACATTGAGCAGCAGCCAAAGGCGGAAGAGCACGAAAACGATGTCGAGTCGACCCGAAAATAATGACATTGAGCAGCAGCCAAAGGCGGAAGAGCACGAAAACGATGTCGAGTCGACCCAAAATAATGACATTGAGCAGCAGCCAAAGGCGGAAGAGCACGAAACGATGTCGAGTCGACCCAAAATAATGACATTGAGCAGCAGCCAAAGGTGGAAGAGCACGAAACGATGTCGAGTCGACCCAAAAAATAATGACATTGAAGCATGCAGCCGAAGGTGGAAGGGCACGAGAGCGAGGTCGAGTCGACCCAAAATAATGACATTGAGCAGCAGCCAAAGGCGGAAGAGCACGAAAACGATGTCGAGTCGACCCAAAATAATGACATTGAACTGCAGCCAAAGGTGGAAGAGCACGAAAACGATGTCGAGTCGACCCAAAATAATGACATTGAGCAGCAGCCAAAGGCTGGAAGAGCACGAAAACGATGTCGAGTCGACCCAAAATAATGACATTGAGCAGCAGCCAAAGGCGGAAGAGCACGAAAACGATGTCGAGTCGACCCAAAATAATGACATTGAGCAGCAGCCAAAGGCGGAAGAGCACGAAAACCGATGTCGAGTCGACCCAAAATAATGACATTGAGCAGCAGCCAAAGGCGGAAGAGCACGAAAACGATGTCGAGTCGACCCAAAATAATGACATTGAGCAGCAGCCAAAGGCGGAAGAGCACGAAAACCATGTCGAGTCGACCCAAAATAATGACATTGAAGCTAAGCAGCCGAAAGGCTGAAAGAGCACGAAGAACGATGTCGAGTCCCGACCAAAATAATGACATTGAGCTAGCAGCCAAGGTGGAAGAGCACGAGAAGCGATGTCGAGTCGACCCAAAATAATGACATTGAGCAGCAGCCAAAGGTCGGAAGAGCACGAAAACCGATGTCGAGTCGACCCAAAATAATGACATTGAGCAAGCAGCCAAAGGCGGAAGAGCACGAAAACGATGTCGAGTCGACCCAAAATAATGACATTGAGCAGCAGCCAAAGGCGGAAGAGCACGAAAACCATGTCGAGTCGACCCAAAATAATGACATTGAGCAGCAGCCAAAGGCGGAAAGAGCACGAAAACCATGTCGGAGTTCGACCAAAAATAATGAAATTGAGCAGCAGCCAAAGCGGAAGAGCAGAAAACCATGTCGAGTCGACCCAAAATAATGACATTGAGCAGCAGCCAAAGGGCGGAAAGAGCACGAAAACATGTCGAGTCGACCCAAAATAATGACATTGAGCAGCAGCCAAAGGCGGAAGAGCACGAAAACCATGTCGAGTCGACCCAAAATAATGACATTGAGCAGCAGCCAAAGGCGGAAGAGCACGAAAACCATGTCGAGTCGACCCAAAAATAATGACATTGAGCAGCAGCCAAAGGCGGAAGAGCACGAAAACGATGTCGAGTCGACCCAAAATAATGACATTGAGCAGCAGCCAAAGGCGGAAGAGCACGAAAACGATGTCGAGTCGACCCAAAATAATGACATTGAGCACTGCAGCCAAAGGTGAAGAGCACGAAAACGATGTCGAGTCGACCCAAAATAATGACATTGAGCAGCAGCCAAAGGTGGAAGAGCACGAAAACGATGTCGAGTCGACCCAAAATAATGACATTGAGCAGCAGCCAAGGTGGAAGAGCACGAAAACGATGTCGAGTCGACCCAAAATAATGACATTGAGCTAGCAGCCAAAGGTGGAAGAGCACGAGAACGATGTCGAGTCGACCCAAAATAATGACACTGAACTAGCAGCCGAAGGCGGAAGGGCACGAAGCGATGTCGAGTCGACCCAAAATAATGACATTGAGCAGCAGCCGAAGGCGGAAGAGCACGAAAACCATGTCGAGTCGACCCAAAATAATGACATTGAGCAGCAGCCAAAGGCGGTAAGAAGCACGAAAACATGTCGAGTCGACCCAAAATAATGACATTGAGCAGCAGCCAAAGGCGGAAGAGCACGAAAACCATGTCGAGTCGACCCAAAATAATGACATTGAGCAGCAGCCAAAGGCGGAAGAGCACGAAAACCATGTCGAGCCGACCAAAAAATAATGACATTGAGCAGCAGCCAAAGGCGGAAGAGCACGAAAACCATGTTCGAGTCGACCCAAAATAATGACATTGAGCAGCAGCCGAAGGCGGAAAGAGCACGAAACGATGTCGAGTCGACCAAAATAATGACATTGAGCAGCAGCCAAAGGCGGAAGAGCACGAAAACCGATGTCGAGTCGACCCAAATAATGACATTGAGCAGCAGGAAAGGCGGACCCGAGTCGACCCAAAATAATGACATTGAGCAGCAGCCAAAGGCGGAAGAGCACGAAACGATGTCGAGTCGACCCAAAATAATGACATTGAGCAGCAGCCAAAGGTGGAAGAGCACGAAAACGATGTCGAGTCGACCCAAAATAATGACATTGAGCAGCAGCCAAAGGCGGAAGGGCACGAGAGCGAGGTCGAGTCGACCCAAAATAATGACATTGAGCAGCAGCCAAAGGCGGAAGAGCACGAAAACCATGTCGAGTCGACCCAAAATAATGACATTGAACTGCAGCCAAAGGTGGAAGAGCACGAAAACGATGTCGAGTCGACCCAAATAATGACATTGAACAGCAGCCAAAGGTGGAAGAGCACGAAAACGATGTCGAGTCGACCCAAAATAATGACATTGAGCAGCAGCCAAAGGCGGAAGAGCACGAAAACCATGTCGAGTCGACCCAAAATAATGACATTGAAGCTAGCAGCCAAGGCGGAAGGACACGACGAGCGAATGGTCCGAAGTCTCGACCCAAAATAATGACACTGAACTACTGCAGCCGAAGGGTGGAAGAGCACAGAAAGCTGATGGTCGGAGTCGACCCAAAATAATGACAACTTGAACTGCAGCCGAAAGGGTGTAGGAAGGGCACGAGAGCGAGGTCGAGTCGACCCAAAATAATGACACTTGAACTGCAGCCGAAGGTGGAAGAGCACGAGAACTGTGATTGGTCGAGCATTTCCGAGCGCCCCAACATTACTGACACCTGGAACTGCATCCGAAGGTGGAAGGGCACAGAAGCCGAGGTCGGAGGTTTCGGACCCCAAATAATGACCTTGAGCATGCAAGCCGAACAGGTGGAAAGAGCACGAAAGCGAATGTCGAGGTCGATTGCCCAAAATAATGACCATTGATTGCACTGCAGCCAAAGGCGGAAGAGCACGAAAACCATGTCGAGTCGACCCAAAATAATGACATTGAGCAGCAGCCAAAGCGGAAGAGCACGAAAACCATGTCGAGTCGACCCGAAATAATGACATTGAGCAGCAGCAAGAAGGCGGAGAGCACGAAACCGATGTCGATGTCGACCCAAATATGACATTGAGCAGCAGCCAAAGGTCGGAAGAGCACGAAAACGATGTCGAGTCGACCCGAAATAATGACATTGAGCAGCAGCCAAAGGCGGAAGAGCACGGAAACGATGTCGAGTCGACCAAAAATAATGACATTGAGCAGCAGCCAAGGCGGGAAGAGCACGAAAACGATGTCGAGTCGACCAAAATAATGACATTGAGCAGCAGCCTAAGGGAAAGAGCACGAAAACGATGTCGAGTCGACCCAAAATAATGACATTGAGCAGCAGCCAAAGGCGGAAGAGCACGAAAACGATGTCGAGTCGACCCAAATAATGACATTGAGCAGCAGCCGAAGGTGGAAGAGCACGAAAACCGATGTCGAGTCGACCCAAAAATAATGACATTGAGCACTGCAGCCAAAGGTGGAAGAGCACGAAGAACGATGTCGAGTCGACCCAAAATAATGACATTGAGCACTGCAGCCAAAGGCGGAAGGGCACTGAAAACGATGTCGAGTCGACCCGAAATAATGACATTGAGCAGCAGCCAAAGGCGGAAGAGCACGAAACGATGTCGAGTCGACCCAAAATAATGACATTGAGCAGCAGCCAAAGGCGGAAGAGCAACCGAAAAACGATGTCGAGTCGACCAAAATAATGACATTGAGCAGCAGCCAAAGGCGGCAAGAGCACGAAAACATGGTCGAGTCGACCCAAAATAATGACATTGAGCAGCAGCCAAAGGCGGAAGAGCACGAAAACCATGTCGAGTCGACCAAAATAATGACATTTGAGCAGCAGCCAAAGGCGGAAGAGCACGAAAACGATGTCGAGTCGACCCAAAATAATGACATTGAGCAGCAGCCAAAGGTGGAAGAGCACGAAAACGATGTCGAGTCGACCCAAAATAATGACATTGAGCAGCAGCCAAAGGCGGAAGAGCACGAAAACCATGTCGAGTCGACCCAAAATAATGACATTGAGCAGCAGCCAAAGGCGGAAGAGCACGAAAACATGTCGAGTCGACCCAAAATAATGACATTGAGCAGCAGCCAAAGGCGGAAGGGCACGAGAGCGAGGTCGAGTCGACCCAAAATAATGACATTGAGCACTGCAGCCGAAGGTGGAAGGGCACGAGAGCGAGGTCGAGTCGACCCAAAATAATGACACTGAACACTGCAGCCGAAGGTGGAAGGGCACGAGAGCGAGGTCGAGTCGACCCAAAATAATGACATTGAACTGCAGCCGAAGGTGGAAGGCACGAGAGCGAGTCGAGTCGACCCAAAATAATGACATTGAACTGCAGCCGAAGGTGGAAGGGCACGAGAGCGAGGTCGAGTCGACCCAAAATAATGACATTGAGCAGCAGCCAAAGGGGAAGAGCACGAAACGATGTCGAGTCGACCCAAAATAATGACATTGAGCAGCAGCCAAAGGCGGAAGAGCACGAAAACGATGTCGAGTCGACCCAAAATAATGACATTGAGCAGCAGCCAAAGGCGGAAGAGCACGAAACCATGTCGAGTCGACCCAAAATAATGACATTGAGCAGCAGCCAAAGGCGGAAGAGCACGAAAACCATGTCGAGTCGACCAAAATAATGACATTGAGCAGCAGCCAAAGGCGGAAAGAGCACGAAAACCATGTCGAGTCGACCCAAAATAATGACATTGAGCAGCAGCCAAAGGCGGAAGAGCACGAAAACCATGTCGAGTCGACCAAAAATAATGACATTGAGCAGCAGCCAAAGGCGGAAGAGCACGAAAACCATGTCGAGTCGACCCAAAATAATGACATTGAGCAGCAGCGAAAGGCGAGCGACCCGAGTCGACCCAAAATAATGACATTGAGCAGCAGCCAAAGGCGGAAGAGCACGAAAACGATGTCGAGTCGACCCAAAATAATGACATTGAGCAGCAGCCAAAGGTGGAAGAGCACGAAAACGATGTCGAGTCGACCCAAAATAATGACATTGAGCAGCAGCCGAAGGCGGAAGGGCACGAGAGCGAGGTCGAGTCGACCCAAAATAATGACATTGAGCAGCAGCCAAAGGCGGAAGAGCACGAAAACCATGTCGAGTCGACCAAAAAATAATGACATTGAGCAGCAGCCAAAGGTGGAAGAGCACGAGAACGATGTCGAGTCGACCCAAAATAATGACATTGAACAGCAGCCAAAGGTGGAAGGGCACGAGAAACGATGTCGAGTCGACCCAAAATAATGACATTGAGCAGCAGCCAAAGGCGGAAGAGCACGAAAACCATGTCGAGTCGACCCAAAATAATGACATTGAGCAGCAGCCAAAGGCGGAAGAGCACGAAAACCATGTCGAGTCGACCCAAAATAATGACATTGAGCAGCAGCCAAAGGCGGAAGAGCACGAAAACGATGTCGAGTCGACCCAAAATAATGACATTGAGCAGCAGCCAAAGGTGGAAGAGCACGAGAGCGATGTCGAGTCGACCCAAAATAATGACATTGAGCACTGCAGCCGAAGGTGGAAGGGCACGAGAGCGAGGTCGAGTCGACCCAAAATAATGACATTGAACTGCAGCCGAAGGTGGAAGGGCACGAGAGCGAGGTCGAGTCGACCCAAAATAATGACATTGAACTGCAGCCAAAGGTGGAAGAGCACGAGAACGATGTCGAGTCGACCCAAAATAATGACACTGAACTGCAGCCGAAGGTGGAAGGGCACGAGAGCGAGGTCGAGTCGACCCAAAATAATGACATTGAGCAGCAGCCAAAGGCGGAAGAGCACGAAAACGATGTCGAGTCGACCCAAAATAATGACATTGAGCAGCAGCCAAAGGCGGAAGAGCACGAAAACGATGTCGAGTCGACCCAAAATAATGACATTGAGCAGCAGCCAAAGGCGGAAGAGCACGAAAACGATGTCGAGTCGACCCAAAATAATGACATTGAGCAGCAGCCAAAGGCGGAAGAGCACGAAAACCATGTCGAGTCGACCCAAAATAATGACATTGAGCAGCAGCCAAAGGCGGAAGAGCACGAAAACCATGTCGAGTCGACCCAAAATAATGACATTGAGCAGCAGCCAAAGGCGGAAGAGCACGAAAACCATGTCGAGTCGACCAAAAAATAATGACATTGAGCAGCAGCCAAAGGCGGAAGAGCACGAAAACCATGTCGAGTCGACCCAAAATAATGACATTGAGCAGCAGCCAAAGGCGGACCCGAGTCGACCCAAAATAATGACATTGAGCAGCAGCCAAAGGCGGAAGAGCACGAAAACGATGTCGAGTCGACCCAAAATAATGACATTGAGCAGCAGCCAAAGGTGGAAGAGCACGAAAACGATGTCGAGTCGACCCAAAATAATGACATTGAGCAGCAGCCAAAGGCGGAAGAGCACGAAAACGATGTCGAGTCGACCCAAAATAATGACATTGAGCAGCAGCCAAAGGCGGAAGAGCACGAAAACCATGTCGAGTCGACCCAAAATAATGACATTGAGCAGCAGCCAAAGGCGGAAGAGCACGAGAACGATGTCGAGTCGACCCAAAATAATGACACTGAACAGCAGCCGAAGGTGGAAGGGCACGAGAGACGAGGTCGAGTCGACCCAAAATAATGACATTGAGCAGCAGCCAAAGGTGGAAGAGCACGAGAAACGATGTCGAGTCGACCCAAAATAATGACATTGAGCAGCAGCCAAAGGCGGAAGAGCACGAAAACGATGTCGAGTCGACCCAAAATAATGACATTGAGCAGCAGCCAAAGGCGGAAGAGCACGAAAACGATGTCGAGTCGACCCAAAATAATGACATTGAGCAGCAGCCAAAGGCGGAAGAGCACGAAAACGATGTCGAGTCGACCCAAAATAATGACATTGAGCTGCAGCCAAAGGCGGAAGGCACGAGAACGAGGTCGAGTCGACCCAAAATAATGACATTGAGCAGCAGCCAAAGGCGGAAGAGCACGAAAACGATGTCGAGTCGACCCAAAATAATGACATTGAGCAGCAGCCAAAGGCGGAAGAGCACGAAAACCATGTCGAGTCGACCCAAAATAATGACATTGAGCAGCAGCCAAAGGCGGAAGAGCACGAAAACGATGTCGAGTCGACCCAAAATAATGACATTGAGCAGCAGCCAAAGGCGGAAGAGCACGAAAACCATGTCGAGTCGACCCAAAATAATGACATTGAGCAGCAGCCAAAGGCGGAAGAGCACGAAAACCATGTCGAGTCGACCCAAAATAATGACATTGAGCAGCAGCCAAAGGCGGAAGAGCACGAAAACCATGTCGAGTCGACCCAAAATAATGACATTGAGCAGCAGCGGAAAGGCGGACCCGAGTCGACCCAAAATAATGACATTGAGCAGCAGCCAAAGGCGGAAGAGCACGAAAACATGTCGAGTCGACCCAAAATAATGACATTGAACAGCAGCCAAAGGTGGAAGAGCACGAAACGATGTCGAGTCGACCCAAAATAATGACACTGAACAGCAGCCGAAGGTGGAAGGGCACGAGAACGATGTCGAGTCGACCCAAAATAATGACATTGAGCAGCAGCCAAAGGCGGAAGAGCACGAAAACCATGTCGAGTCGACAAAAAAATAATGACATTGAGCAGCAGCCAAAGGCGGAAGAGCACGAAAACCATGTCGAGTCGACCCAAAATAATGACATTGAGCAGCAGCCAAAGGCGGAAGAGCACGAAAACGATGTCGAGTCGACCCAAAATAATGACATTGAGCAGCAGCCAAAGGTGGAAGAGCACGAGAACGATGTCGAGTCGACCCAAAATAATGACATTGAGCACTGCAGCCGAAGGTGGAAGGCACGAGAGCGATGTCGAGTCGACCCAAAATAATGACATTGAACAGCAGCCAAAGGTGGAAGAGCACGAAAACGATGTCGAGTCGACCCAAAATAATGACATTGAGCAGCAGCCAAAGGTGGAAGAGCACGAGAACGATGTCGAGTCGACCCAAAATAATGACATTGAACAGCAGCCAAAGGTGGAAGGCACGAGAACGATGTCGAGTCGACCCAAAATAATGACATTGAGCAGCAGCCGAAGGCGGAAGAGCACGAAAACGATGTCGAGTCGACCCAAAATAATGACATTGAGCAGCAGCCAAAGGCGGAAGAGCACGAAAACGATGTCGAGTCGACCCAAAATAATGACATTGAGCAGCAGCCAAAGGCGGAAGAGCACGAAAACGATGTCGAGTCGACCCAAAATAATGACATTGAGCAGCAGCCAAAGGCGGAAGAGCACGAAAACCATGTCGAGTCGACCCAAAATAATGACATTGAGCAGCAGCCAAAGGCGGAAGAGCACGAAAACCATGTCGAGTCGACCCAAAATAATGACATTGAGCAGCAGCCAAAGGCGGAAGAGCACGAAAACCATGTCGAGTCGACCCAAAATAATGACATTGAGCAGCAGCCAAAGGCGGAAGAGCACGAAAACCATGTCGAGTCGACCCAAAATAATGACATTGAGCAGCAGCCAAAGGCGAGACACGATGTCGAGTCGACCCAAAATAATGACATTGAGCAGCAGCCAAAGGCGGAAGAGCACGAAAACGATGTCGAGTCGACCCAAAATAATGACATTGAGCAGCAGCCAAAGGCGGAAGAGCACGAAAACGATGTCGAGTCGACCCAAAATAATGACATTGAGCAGCAGCCAAAGGTGGAAGAGCACGAAAACGATGTCGAGTCGACCCAAAATAATGACATTGAGCAGCAGCCAAAGGCGGAAGAGCACGAAAACCATGTCGAGTCGACCCAAAATAATGACATTGAGCAGCAGCCAAAGGCGGAAGAGCACGAGAACGATGTCGAGTCGACCCAAAATAATGACATTGAGCAGCAGCCAAAGGTGGAAGAGCACGAGAACGATGTCGAGTCGACCCAAAATAATGACATTGAGCAGCAGCCGAAGGTGGAAGAGCACGAAAGCGATGTCGAGTCGACCCAAAATAATGACATTGAGCAGCAGCCAAAGGCGGAAGAGCACGAAAACGATGTCGAGTCGACCCAAAATAATGACATTGAGCAGCAGCCAAAGGCGGAAGAGCACGAAAACGATGTCGAGTCGACCCAAAATAATGACATTGAGCAGCAGCCAAAGGCGGAAGAGCACGAAAACCGATGTCGAGTCGACCCAAAATAATGACATTGAGCAGCAGCCAAAGGCGGAAGAGCACGAGAACGATGTCGAGTCGACCCAAAATAATGACATTGAGCAGCAGCCGAAGGTGGAAGGGCACGAGAGCGATGTCGAGTCGACCCAAAATAATGACATTGAGCAGCAGCCAAAGGCGGAAGAGCACGAAAACCATGTCGAGTCGACCCAAAATAATGACATTGAGCAGCAGCCAAAGGCGGAAGAGCACGAAAACCATGTCGAGTCGACCCAAAATAATGACATTGAGCAGCAGCCAAAGGCGGAAGAGCACGAAAACGATGTCGAGTCGACCCAAAATAATGACATTGAGCAGCAGCCAAAGGCGGAAGAGCACGAGAACGATGTCGAGTCGACCCAAAATAATGACATTGAGCAGCAGCCAAAGGTGGAAGAGCACGAAAACGATGTCGAGTCGACCCAAAATAATGACATTGAGCAGCAGCCAAAGGTGGAAGAGCACGAAAACGATGTCGAGTCGACCCAAAATAATGACATTGAGCAGCAGCCAAAGGCGGAAGAGCACGAAAACGATGTCGAGTCGACCCAAAATAATGACATTGAGCAGCAGCCAAAGGCGGAAGAGCACGAAAACGATGTCGAGTCGACCCAAAATAATGACATTGAGCAGCAGCCAAAGGCGGAAGAGCACGAAAACCATGTCGAGTCGACCCAAAATAATGACATTGAGCAGCAGCCAAAGGCGGAAGAGCACGAAAACCATGTCGAGTCGACCCAAAATAATGACATTGAGCAGCAGCCAAAGGCGGAAGAGCACGAAAACGATGTCGAGTCGACCCAAAATAATGACATTGAGCAGCAGCCAAAGGTGGAAGGGCACGAGAGCGAGGTCGAGTCGACCCAAAATAATGACATTGAGCACTGCAGCCGAAGGTGGAAGAGCACGAGACGAGGTCGAGTCGACCCAAAATAATGACATTGAGCAGCAGCCGAAGGTGGAAGAGCACGAGAGCGATGTCGAGTCGACCCAAAATAATGACATTGAGCAGCAGCCAAAGGCGGAAGAGCACGAAAACGATGTCGAGTCGACCCAAAATAATGACATTGAGCAGCAGCCAAAGGCGGAAGAGCACGAAAACGATGTCGAGTCGACCCAAAATAATGACATTGAGCAGCAGCCAAAGGCGGAAGAGCACGAAAACGATGTCGAGTCGACCCAAAATAATGACATTGAGCAGCAGCCAAAGGCGGAAGAGCACGAAAACGATGTCGAGTCGACCCAAAATAATGACATTGAGCAGCAGCCAAAGGCGGAAGAGCACGAAAACCATGTCGAGTCGACCCAAAATAATGACATTGAGCAGCAGCCAAAGGCGGAAGAGCACGAAAACCATGTCGAGTCGACCCAAAATAATGACATTGAGCAGCAGCCAAAGGCGGAAGAGCACGAAAACCATGTCGAGTCGACCCAAAATAATGACATTGAGCAGCAGCCAAAGGCGGAAGAGCACGAAAACCATGTCGAGTCGACCCAAAATAATGACATTGAGCAGCAGCGAAAGGCGGACCCGAGTCGACCCAAAATAATGACATTGAGCAGCAGCCAAAGGCGGAAGAGCACGAAAACGATGTCGAGTCGACCCAAAATAATGACATTGAGCAGCAGCCAAAGGTGGAAGAGCACGAAAACGATGTCGAGTCGACCCAAAATAATGACATTGAGCAGCAGCCGAAGGTGGAAGGGCACGAGAACGATGTCGAGTCGACCCAAAATAATGACATTGAGCAGCAGCCAAAGGCGGAAGAGCACGAAAACCATGTCGAGTCGACCCAAAATAATGACATTGAGCAGCAGCCAAAGGCGGAAGAGCACGAAAACCATGTCGAGTCGACCCAAAATAATGACATTGAGCAGCAGCCAAAGGCGGAAGAGCACGAGAACGATGTCGAGTCGACCCAAAATAATGACATTGAGCAGCAGCCAAAGGTGGAAGAGCACGAAAACGATGTCGAGTCGACCCAAAATAATGACATTGAGCAGCAGCCGAAGGTGGAAGGGCACGAGAGCGATGTCGAGTCGACCCAAAATAATGACATTGAGCACTGCAGCCGAAGGTGGAAGAGCACGAGAACGATGTCGAGTCGACCCAAAATAATGACATTGAACAGCAGCCAAAGGTGGAAGAGCACGAGAACGATGTCGAGTCGACCCAAAATAATGACACTGAACTGCAGCCGAAGGTGGAAGGGCACGAGAGCGAGGTCGAGTCGACCCAAAATAATGACATTGAGCAGCAGCCAAAGGCGGAAGAGCACGAAAACCATGTCGAGTCGACCAAAAAATAATGACATTGAGCAGCAGCCAAAGGCGGAAGAGCACGAAAACGATGTCGAGTCGACCCAAAATAATGACATTGAGCAGCAGCCAAAGGCGGAAGAGCACGAAAACGATGTCGAGTCGACCCAAAATAATGACATTGAGCAGCAGCCAAAGGCGGAAGAGCACGAAAACCATGTCGAGTCGACCCAAAATAATGACATTGAGCAGCAGCCAAAGGCGGAAGAGCACGAAAACCATGTCGAGTCGACCCAAAATAATGACATTGAGCAGCAGCCAAAGGCGGAAGAGCACGAAAACCATGTCGAGTCGACCCAAAATAATGACATTGAGCAGCAGCCAAAGGCGAGACCCGAGTCGACCCAAAATAATGACATTGAGCAGCAGCCAAAGGCGGAAGAGCACGAAAACGATGTCGAGTCGACCCAAAATAATGACATTGAGCAGCAGCCAAAGGCGGAAGAGCACGAAAACGATGTCGAGTCGACCCAAAATAATGACATTGAGCAGCAGCCAAAGGCGGAAGGGCACGAGAGCGATGTCGAGTCGACCCAAAATAATGACATTGAGCAGCAGCCGAAGGTGGAAGGGCACGAGAGCGAGGTCGAGTCGACCCAAAATAATGACATTGAACTGCAGCCAAAGGTGGAAGAGCACGAGAACGAGGTCGAGTCGACCCAAAATAATGACATTGAACTGCAGCCAAAGGCGGAAGAGCACGAGAACGATGTCGAGTCGACCCAAAATAATGACATTGAGCAGCAGCCAAAGGCGGAAGAGCACGAAAACGATGTCGAGTCGACCCAAAATAATGACATTGAGCAGCAGCCAAAGGCGGAAGAGCACGAAAACGATGTCGAGTCGACCCAAAATAATGACATTGAGCAGCAGCCAAAGGCGGAAGAGCACGAAAACCATGTCGAGTCGACCCAAAATAATGACATTGAGCAGCAGCCAAAGGCGGAAGAGCACGAAAACCATGTCGAGTCGACCCAAAATAATGACATTGAGCAGCAGCCAAAGGCGGAAGAGCACGAAAACCATGTCGAGTCGACCCAAAATAATGACATTGAGCAGCAGCCAAAGGCGGAAGAGCACGAAAACCATGTCGAGTCGACCCAAAATAATGACATTGAGCAGCAGCCAAAGGCGGAAGAGCACGAAAACCATGTCGAGTCGACCCAAAATAATGACATTGAGCAGCAGCCAAAGGCGGACCCGAGTCGACCCAAAATAATGACATTGAGCAGCAGCCAAAGGCGGAAGAGCACGAAAACGATGTCGAGTCGACCCAAAATAATGACATTGAGCAGCAGCCAAAGGCGGAAGAGCACGAAAACCATGTCGAGTCGACCCAAAATAATGACATTGAGCAGCAGCCAAAGGCGGAAGAGCACGAGAACGATGTCGAGTCGACCCAAAATAATGACATTGAGCAGCAGCCAAAGGCGGAAGAGCACGAAAACGATGTCGAGTCGACCCAAAATAATGACATTGAGCAGCAGCCAAAGGTGGAAGAGCACGAGAACGATGTCGAGTCGACCCAAAATAATGACATTGAGCAGCAGCCAAAGGCGGAAGGGCACGAAAACGATGTCGAGTCGACCCAAAATAATGACATTGAGCAGCAGCCAAAGGCGGAAGAGCACGAAAACATGTCGAGTCGACCCAAAATAATGACATTGAGCAGCAGCCAAAGGTGGAAGAGCACGAAACGATGTCGAGTCGACCCAAAATAATGACATTGACAGCAGCCGAAGGTGGAAGGGCACGAGAACGATGTCGAGTCGACCCAAAATAATGACATTGAGCAGCAGCCAAAGGCGGAAGAGCACGAAAACCATGTCGAGTCGACCCAAAATAATGACATTGAGCAGCAGCCAAAGGCGGAAGAGCACGAAAACGATGTCGAGTCGACCCAAAATAATGACATTGAGCAGCAGCCAAAGGCGGAAGAGCACGAAAACGATGTCGAGTCGACCCAAAATAATGACATTGAGCAGCAGCCAAAGGCGGAAGAGCACGAAAACCATGTCGAGTCGACCCAAAATAATGACATTGAGCAGCAGCCAAAGGCGGAAGAGCACGAAAACCATGTCGAGTCGACCCAAAATAATGACATTGAGCAGCAGCCAAAGGCGGAAGAGCACGAAAACCATGTCGAGTCGACCCAAAATAATGACATTGAGCAGCAGCCAAAGGCGGAAGAGCACGAAAACCATGTCGAGTCGACCCAAAATAATGACATTGAGCAGCAGCCAAAGGCGGACCCGAGTCGACCCAAAATAATGACATTGAGCAGCAGCCAAAGGCGGAAGAGCACGAAAACGATGTCGAGTCGACCCAAAATAATGACATTGAGCAGCAGCCAAAGGCGGAAGAGCACGAAAACGATGTCGAGTCGACCCAAAATAATGACATTGAGCAGCAGCCAAAGGCGGAAGAGCACGAAAACCATGTCGAGTCGACCCAAAATAATGACATTGAGCAGCAGCCAAAGGCGGAAGAGCACGAAAACCATGTCGAGTCGACCCAAAATAATGACATTGAGCAGCAGCCAAAGGCGGAAGAGCACGAAAACGATGTCGAGTCGACCCAAAATAATGACATTGAGCAGCAGCCAAAGGTGGAAGGGCACGAAAGCGATGTCGAGTCGACCCAAAATAATGACATTGAGCAGCAGCCAAAGGCGGAAGAGCACGAGAACGATGTCGAGTCGACCCAAAATAATGACATTGAGCAGCAGCCAAAGGCGGAAGAGCACGAAAACGATGTCGAGTCGACCCAAAATAATGACATTGAGCAGCAGCCAAAGGCGGAAGAGCACGAAAACCATGTCGAGTCGACCCAAAATAATGACATTGAGCAGCAGCCAAAGGCGGAAGAGCACGAAAACGATGTCGAGTCGACCCAAAATAATGACATTGAGCAGCAGCCAAAGGTGGAAGAGCACGAAAACGATGTCGAGTCGACCCAAAATAATGACATTGAGCAGCAGCCAAAGGCGGAAGAGCACGAAAACCATGTCGAGTCGACCCAAAATAATGACATTGAGCAGCAGCCAAAGGCGGAAGAGCACGAAAACCATGTCGAGTCGACCCAAAATAATGACATTGAGCAGCAGCCAAAGGCGGAAGAGCACGAAAACGATGTCGAGTCGACCCAAAATAATGACATTGAGCAGCAGCCAAAGGTGGAAGAGCACGAGAACGATGTCGAGTCGACCCAAAATAATGACATTGAGCAGCAGCCGAAGGTGGAAGAGCACGAGAACGATGTCGAGTCGACCCAAAATAATGACATTGAGCAGCAGCCAAAGGTGGAAGAGCACGAAAACGATGTCGAGTCGACCCAAAATAATGACATTGAGCAGCAGCCAAAGGCGGAAGAGCACGAAAACGATGTCGAGTCGACCCAAAATAATGACATTGAGCAGCAGCCAAAGGCGGAAGAGCACGAAAACGATGTCGAGTCGACCCAAAATAATGACATTGAGCAGCAGCCAAAGGCGGAAGAGCACGAAAACCATGTCGAGTCGACCCAAAATAATGACATTGAGCAGCAGCCAAAGGCGGAAGAGCACGAAAACCATGTCGAGTCGACCCAAAATAATGACATTGAGCAGCAGCCAAAGGCGGAAGAGCACGAAAACGATGTCGAGTCGACCCAAAATAATGACATTGAGCAGCAGCCAAAGGTGGAAGGCACGAGAGCGAGGTCGAGTCGACCCAAAATAATGACATTGAGCACTGCAGCCGAAGGTGGAAGGGCACGAGAGCGATGTCGAGTCGACCCAAAATAATGACATTGAGCTGCAGCCGAAGGTGGAAGAGCACGAGAGCGAGGTCGAGTCGACCCAAAATAATGACATTGAACTGCAGCCAAAGGCGGAAGAGCACGAGAACGATGTCGAGTCGACCCAAAATAATGACATTGAGCAGCAGCCAAAGGCGGAAGAGCACGAAAACGATGTCGAGTCGACCCAAAATAATGACATTGAGCAGCAGCCAAAGGCGGAAGAGCACGAAAACGATGTCGAGTCGACCCAAAATAATGACATTGAGCAGCAGCCAAAGGCGGAAGAGCACGAAAACGATGTCGAGTCGACCCAAAATAATGACATTGAGCAGCAGCCAAAGGCGGAAGAGCACGAAAACCATGTCGAGTCGACCCAAAATAATGACATTGAGCAGCAGCCAAAGGCGGAAGAGCACGAAAACCATGTCGAGTCGACCCAAAATAATGACATTGAGCAGCAGCCAAAGGCGGAAGAGCACGAAAACCATGTCGAGTCGACCCAAAATAATGACATTGAGCAGCAGCCAAAGGCGGAAGAGCACGAAAACCATGTCGAGTCGACCCAAAATAATGACATTGAGCAGCAGAAGGGAAGAGGCGACCCGAGTCGACCCAAAATAATGACATTGAGCAGCAGCCAAAGGCGGAAGAGCACGAAAACCATGTCGAGTCGACCCAAAATAATGACATTGAGCAGCAGCCAAAGGTGGAAGAGCACGAAAACGATGTCGAGTCGACCCAAAATAATGACATTGAGCAGCAAAGGCGGAAGAGCACGACGATGTCGAGTCGACCCAAAATAATGACATTGAGCAGCAGCCAGGCGAAGAGCACGATGTCGAGTCGACCCAAAATAATGACATTGAGCAGCAGCCAAAGGCGGAAGAGCACGAAAACCATGTCGAGTCGACCCAAAATAATGACATTGAGCAGCAGCCAAAGGCGGAAGAGCACGAAAACGATGTCGAGTCGACCCAAAATAATGACATTGAGCAGCAGCCAAAGGCGGAAGAGCACGAAAACGATGTCGAGTCGACCCAAAATAATGACATTGAGCAGCAGCCAAAGGTGGAAGAGCACGAGAACGATGTCGAGTCGACCCAAAATAATGACATTGAGCAGCAGCCAAAGGTGGAAGGCACGAGAGCGAGGTCGAGTCGACCCAAAATAATGACATTGAACTGCAGCCAAAGGTGGAAGGGCACGAGAACGATGTCGAGTCGACCCAAAATAATGACATTGAACTGCAGCCAAAGGTGGAAGAGCACGAGAACGATGTCGAGTCGACCCAAAATAATGACATTGAAGCAGCCAAAGGTGGAAGGGCACGAGAGCGATGTCGAGTCGACCCAAAATAATGACATTGAGCAGCAGCCAAAGGCGGAAGAGCACGAAAACCATGTCGAGTCGACCCAAAATAATGACATTGAGCAGCAGCCAAAGGCGGAAGAGCACGAAAACGATGTCGAGTCGACCCAAAATAATGACATTGAGCAGCAGCCAAAGGCGGAAGAGCACGAAAACGATGTCGAGTCGACCCAAAATAATGACATTGAGCAGCAGCCAAAGGCGGAAGAGCACGAAAACCATGTCGAGTCGACCCAAAATAATGACATTGAGCAGCAGCCAAAGGCGGAAGAGCACGAAAACCATGTCGAGTCGACCCAAAATAATGACATTGAGCAGCAGCCAAAGGCGGAAGAGCACGAAAACCATGTCGAGTCGACCCAAAATAATGACATTGAGCAGCAGCCAAAGGCGGACCCGAGTCGACCCAAAATAATGACATTGAGCAGCAGCCAAAGGCGGAAGAGCACGAAAACGATGTCGAGTCGACCCAAAATAATGACATTGAGCAGCAGCCAAAGGCGGAAGAGCACGAAAACCATGTCGAGTCGACCCAAAATAATGACATTGAGCAGCAGCCAAAGGCGGAAGAGCACGAAAACGATGTCGAGTCGACCCAAAATAATGACATTGAGCACTGCAGCCAAAGGCGGAAGAGCACGAGAACGATGTCGAGTCGACCCAAAATAATGACATTGAGCAGCAGCCAAAGGTGGAAGGCACGAGAACGATGTCGAGTCGACCCAAAATAATGACATTGAGCAGCAGCCGAAGGTGGAAGAGCACGAAAACGATGTCGAGTCGACCCAAAATAATGACATTGAGCAGCAGCCAAAGGCGGAAGAGCACGAAAACCATGTCGAGTCGACCCAAAATAATGACATTGAGCAGCAGCCAAAGGCGGAAGAGCACGAAAACGATGTCGAGTCGACCCAAAATAATGACATTGAGCAGCAGCCGAAGGTGGAAGGGCACGAGAGCGATGTCGAGTCGACCCAAAATAATGACATTGAGCAGCAGCCAAAGGCGGAAGAGCACGAAAACCATGTCGAGTCGACCAAAATAATGACATTGAGCAGCAGCCAAAGGCGGAAGAGCACGAAAACATGTCGAGTCGACCCAAAATAATGACATTGAGCAGCAGCCAAAGGCGGAAGAGCACGAAAACGATGTCGAGTCGACCCAAAATAATGACATTGAGCAGCAGCCGAAGGTGGAAGAGCACGAGAACGATGTCGAGTCGACCCAAAATAATGACATTGAGCAGCAGCCAAAGGTGGAAGAGCACGAAAACGATGTCGAGTCGACCCAAAATAATGACATTGAGCAGCAGCCAAAGGCGGAAGAGCACGAAAACGATGTCGAGTCGACCCAAAATAATGACATTGAGCAGCAGCCAAAGGCGGAAGAGCACGAAAACGATGTCGAGTCGACCCAAAATAATGACATTGAGCAGCAGCCAAAGGCGGAAGAGCACGAAAACCATGTCGAGTCGACCCAAAATAATGACATTGAGCAGCAGCCAAAGGCGGAAGAGCACGAAAACCATGTCGAGTCGACCCAAAATAATGACATTGAGCAGCAGCCAAAGGCGGAAGAGCACGAAAACGATGTCGAGTCGACCCAAAATAATGACATTGAGCAGCAGCCAAAGGCGGAAGAGCACGAAAACGATGTCGAGTCGACCCAAAATAATGACATTGAGCAGCAGCCAAAGGTGGAAGAGCACGAGAACGATGTCGAGTCGACCCAAAATAATGACATTGAGCAGCAGCCAAAGGCGGAAGAGCACGAAAACGATGTCGAGTCGACCCAAAATAATGACATTGAGCAGCAGCCAAAGGCGGAAGAGCACGAAAACCATGTCGAGTCGACCCAAAATAATGACATTGAGCAGCAGCCAAAGGCGGAAGAGCACGAAAACCATGTCGAGTCGACCCAAAATAATGACATTGAGCAGCAGCCAAAGGCGGAAGAGCACGAGAACGATGTCGAGTCGACCCAAAATAATGACATTGAGCAGCAGCCAAAGGTGGAAGAGCACGAGAACGATGTCGAGTCGACCCAAAATAATGACATTGAGCAGCAGCCAAAGGTGGAAGAGCACGAAAACGATGTCGAGTCGACCCAAAATAATGACATTGAGCAGCAGCCAAAGGCGGAAGAGCACGAAAACGATGTCGAGTCGACCCAAAATAATGACATTGAGCAGCAGCCAAAGGCGGAAGAGCACGAAAACGATGTCGAGTCGACCCAAAATAATGACATTGAGCAGCAGCCAAAGGCGGAAGAGCACGAAAACCATGTCGAGTCGACCCAAAATAATGACATTGAGCAGCAGCCAAAGGCGGAAGAGCACGAAAACCATGTCGAGTCGACCCAAAATAATGACATTGAGCAGCAGCCAAAGGCGGAAGAGCACGAAAACGATGTCGAGTCGACCCAAAATAATGACATTGAGCAGCAGCCAAAGGTGGAAGGGCACGAGAACGATGTCGAGTCGACCCAAAATAATGACATTGAGCACTGCAGCCGAAGGTGGAAGGGCACGAGAGCGATGTCGAGTCGACCCAAAATAATGACATTGAGCAGCAGCCAAAGGTGGAAGAGCACGAAAACGATGTCGAGTCGACCCAAAATAATGACATTGAGCAGCAGCCAAAGGCGGAAGAGCACGAGAACGATGTCGAGTCGACCCAAAATAATGACATTGAGCAGCAGCCAAAGGTGGAAGGGCACGAGAGCGAGGTCGAGTCGACCCAAAATAATGACATTGAGCAGCAGCCAAAGGCGGAAGAGCACGAAAACCATGTCGAGTCGACCCAAAATAATGACATTGAGCAGCAGCCAAAGGCGGAAGAGCACGAAAACGATGTCGAGTCGACCCAAAATAATGACATTGAGCAGCAGCCAAAGGCGGAAGAGCACGAAAACGATGTCGAGTCGACCCAAAATAATGACATTGAGCAGCAGCCAAAGGCGGAAGAGCACGAAAACCATGTCGAGTCGACCCAAAATAATGACATTGAGCAGCAGCCAAAGGCGGAAGAGCACGAAAACCATGTCGAGTCGACCCAAAATAATGACATTGAGCAGCAGCCAAAGGCGGAAGAGCACGAAAACGATGTCGAGTCGACCCAAAATAATGACATTGAGCAGCAGCCAAAGGTGGAAGAGCACGAAAACGATGTCGAGTCGACCCAAAATAATGACATTGAGCAGCAGCCAAAGGCGGAAGAGCACGAAAACCATGTCGAGTCGACCCAAAATAATGACATTGAGCAGCAGCCAAAGGCGGAAGAGCACGAAAACGATGTCGAGTCGACCCAAAATAATGACATTGAGCAGCAGCCAAAGGCGGAAGAGCACGAAAACGATGTCGAGTCGACCCAAAATAATGACATTGAGCAGCAGCCAAAGGCGGAAGAGCACGAAAACCATGTCGAGTCGACCCAAAATAATGACATTGAGCAGCAGCCAAAGGCGGACCCGAGTCGACCCAAAATAATGACATTGAGCAGCAGCCAAAGGCGGAAGAGCACGAAAACGATGTCGAGTCGACCCAAAATAATGACATTGAGCAGCAGCCAAAGGCGGAAGAGCACGAAAACGATGTCGAGTCGACCCAAAATAATGACATTGAGCAGCAGCCAAAGGTGGAAGGGCACGAGAGCGAGGTCGAGTCGACCCAAAATAATGACATTGAGCAGCAGCCAAAGGCGGAAGAGCACGAAAACCATGTCGAGTCGACCCAAAATAATGACATTGAACTGCAGCCAAAGGTGGAAGAGCACGAGAACGATGTCGAGTCGACCCAAAATAATGACACTGAACTGCAGCCGAAGGTGGAAGGGCACGAGAGCGAGGTCGAGTCGACCCAAAATAATGACATTGAGCAGCAGCCAAAGGCGGAAGAGCACGAAAACCATGTCGAGTCGACCCAAAATAATGACATTGAGCAGCAGCCAAAGGCGGAAGAGCACGAAAACGATGTCGAGTCGACCCAAAATAATGACATTGAGCAGCAGCCAAAGGCGGAAGAGCACGAAAACGATGTCGAGTCGACCCAAAATAATGACATTGAGCAGCAGCCAAAGGCGGAAGAGCACGAAAACGATGTCGAGTCGACCCAAAATAATGACATTGAGCAGCAGCCAAAGGCGGAAGAGCACGAAAACCATGTCGAGTCGACCCAAAATAATGACATTGAGCAGCAGCCAAAGGCGGAAGAGCACGAAAACCATGTCGAGTCGACCCAAAATAATGACATTGAGCAGCAGCCAAAGGCGGAAGAGCACGAAAACCATGTCGAGTCGACCCAAAATAATGACATTGAGCAGCAGCCAAAGGCGGAAGAGCACGAGAACGATGTCGAGTCGACCCAAAATAATGACATTGAACTGCAGCCGAAGGTGGAAGGGCACGAGAGCGATGTCGAGTCGACCCAAAATAATGACATTGAGCAGCAGCCAAAGGCGGAAGAGCACGAAAACCATGTCGAGTCGACCCAAAATAATGACATTGAGCAGCAGCCAAAGGCGGAAGAGCACGAAAACCGTGTCGAGTCGACCCAAAATAATGACATTGAGCAGCAGCCAAAGGTGGAAGAGCACGAGAACGATGTCGAGTCGACCCAAAATAATGACATTGAGCAGCAGCCAAAGGCGGAAGAGCACGAAAACGATGTCGAGTCGACCCAAAATAATGACATTGAGCAGCAGCCAAAGGCGGAAGAGCACGAAAACCATGTCGAGTCGACCCAAAATAATGACATTGAGCAGCAGCCAAAGGCGGAAGAGCACGAAAACGATGTCGAGTCGACCCAAAATAATGACATTGAGCAGCAGCCAAAGGTGGAAGAGCACGAAAACGATGTCGAGTCGACCCAAAATAATGACATTGAGCAGCAGCCAAAGGTGGAAGAGCACGAAAACGATGTCGAGTCGACCCAAAATAATGACATTGAGCAGCAGCCAAAGGTGGAAGAGCACGAAAACCATGTCGAGTCGACCCAAAATAATGACATTGAGCAGCAGCCAAAGGCGGAAGAGCACGAAAACCATGTCGAGTCGACCCAAAATAATGACATTGAGCAGCAGCCAAAGGCGGAAGAGCACGAAAACGATGTCGAGTCGACCCAAAATAATGACATTGAGCAGCAGCCAAAGGCGGAAGAGCACGAAAACGATGTCGAGTCGACCCAAAATAATGACATTGAGCAGCAGCCAAAGGCGGAAGAGCACGAAAACCATGTCGAGTCGACCCAAAATAATGACATTGAGCAGCAGCCAAAGGCGGAAGAGCACGAAAACCATGTCGAGTCGACCCAAAATAATGACATTGAGCAGCAGCCAAAGGCGGAAGAGCACGAGAACGATGTCGAGTCGACCCAAAATAATGACATTGAGCACTGCAGCCAAAGGTGGAAGGGCACGAGAGCGATGTCGAGTCGACCCAAAATAATGACATTGAACAGCAGCCGAAGGTGGAAGGGCACGAGAACGAGGTCGAGTCGACCCAAAATAATGACATTGAACTGCAGCCAAAGGTGGAAGGGCACGAGAACGATGTCGAGTCGACCCAAAATAATGACATTGAGCAGCAGCCAAAGGCGGAAGAGCACGAGAACGATGTCGAGTCGACCCAAAATAATGACATTGAGCAGCAGCCGAAGGCGGAAGGGCACGAGAACGATGTCGAGTCGACCCAAAATAATGACATTGAGCAGCAGCCAAAGGCGGAAGAGCACGAAAACGATGTCGAGTCGACCCAAAATAATGACATTGAGCAGCAGCCAAAGGCGGAAGAGCACGAAAACCATGTCGAGTCGACCCAAAATAATGACATTGAGCAGCAGCCAAAGGCGGAAGAGCACGAAAACCATGTCGAGTCGACCCAAAATAATGACATTGAGCAGCAGCCAAAGGCGGAAGAGCACGAAAACCATGTCGAGTCGACCCAAAATAATGACATTGAGCAGCAGCCAAAGGCGGAAGAGCACGAAAACCATGTCGAGTCGACCCAAAATAATGACATTGAGCAGCAGCCAAAGGCGGAAGAGCACGAAAACCATGTCGAGTCGACCCAAAATAATGACATTGAGCAGCAGCCAAAGGCGGACCCGAGTCGACCCAAAATAATGACATTGAGCAGCAGCCAAAGGCGGAAGAGCACGAAAACGATGTCGAGTCGACCCAAAATAATGACATTGAGCAGCAGCCAAAGGTGGAAGAGCACGAAAACGATGTCGAGTCGACCCAAAATAATGACATTGAGCAGCAGCCGAAGGTGGAAGGGCACGAGAGCGAGGTCGAGTCGACCCAAAATAATGACATTGAGCAGCAGCCAAAGGCGGAAGAGCACGAAAACCATGTCGAGTCGACCAAAAAATAATGACATTGAACTGCAGCCAAAGGTGGAAGAGCACGAGAACGATGTCGAGTCGACCCAAAATAATGACACTGAACTGCAGCCGAAGGTGGAAGGGCACGAGAGCGAGGTCGAGTCGACCCAAAATAATGACATTGAGCAGCAGCCAAAGGCGGAAGAGCACGAAAACCATGTCGAGTCGACAAAAAATAATGACATTGAGCAGCAGCCAAAGGCGGAAGAGCACGAAAACCATGTCGAGTCGACCCAAAATAATGACATTGAGCAGCAGCCAAAGGCGGAAGAGCACGAAAACGATGTCGAGTCGACCCAAAATAATGACATTGAGCAGCAGCCAAAGGCGGAAGAGCACGAAAACGATGTCGAGTCGACCCAAAATAATGACATTGAGCAGCAGCCAAAGGCGGAAGAGCACGAAAACGATGTCGAGTCGACCCAAAATAATGACATTGAGCAGCAGCCAAAGGCGGAAGAGCACGAAAACCATGTCGAGTCGACCCAAAATAATGACATTGAGCAGCAGCCAAAGGCGGAAGAGCACGAGAACGATGTCGAGTCGACCCAAAATAATGACATTGAGCAGCAGCCAAAGGCGGAAGGGCACGAGAGCGATGTCGAGTCGACCCAAAATAATGACATTGAGCAGCAGCCAAAGGTGGAAGGGCACGAGAGCGAGGTCGAGTCGACCCAAAATAATGACATTGAGCAGCAGCCAAAGGTGGAAGAGCACGAGAACGATGTCGAGTCGACCCAAAATAATGACATTGAGCAGCAGCCAAAGGCGGAAGAGCACGAAAACCATGTCGAGTCGACCCAAAATAATGACATTGAGCAGCAGCCAAAGGCGGAAGAGCACGAAAACGATGTCGAGTCGACCCAAAATAATGACATTGAGCAGCAGCCGAAGGTGGAAGAGCACGAAAACGAGGTCGAGTCGACCCAAAATAATGACATTGAGCAGCAGCCAAAGGCGGAAGAGCACGAAAACCATGTCGAGTCGACCCAAAATAATGACATTGAGCAGCAGCCAAAGGCGGAAGAGCACGAAAACCATGTCGAGTCGACCCAAAATAATGACATTGAGCAGCAGCCAAAGGCGGAAGAGCACGAGAACGATGTCGAGTCGACCCAAAATAATGACATTGAGCAGCAGCCAAAGGTGGAAGGGCACGAGAGCGAGGTCGAGTCGACCCAAAATAATGACATTGAACAGCAGCCGAAGGTGGAAGAGCACGAAAACGATGTCGAGTCGACCCAAAATAATGACATTGAGCAGCAGCCAAAGGTGGAAGAGCACGAGAACGATGTCGAGTCGACCCAAAATAATGACATTGAGCAGCAGCCAAAGGCGGAAGAGCACGAAAACGATGTCGAGTCGACCCAAAATAATGACATTGAGCAGCAGCCAAAGGCGGAAGAGCACGAAAACGATGTCGAGTCGACCCAAAATAATGACATTGAGCAGCAGCCAAAGGCGGAAGAGCACGAAAACCATGTCGAGTCGACCCAAAATAATGACATTGAGCAGCAGCCAAAGGCGGAAGAGCACGAAAACCATGTCGAGTCGACCCAAAATAATGACATTGAGCAGCAGCCAAAGGCGGAAGAGCACGAGAACGATGTCGAGTCGACCCAAAATAATGACATTGAGCAGCAGCCAAAGGTGGAAGAGCACGAGAACGATGTCGAGTCGACCCAAAATAATGACATTGAACTGCAGCCGAAGGTGGAAGAGCACGAGAACGAGGTCGAGTCGACCCAAAATAATGACATTGAACTGCAGCCGAAGGTGGAAGGGCACGAGAACGATGTCGAGTCGACCCAAAATAATGACATTGAGCAGCAGCCAAAGGCGGAAGAGCACGAAAACGATGTCGAGTCGACCCAAAATAATGACATTGAACAGCAGCCGAAGGCGGAAGAGCACGAGAACGATGTCGAGTCGACCCAAAATAATGACATTGAGCAGCAGCCAAAGGCGGAAGAGCACGAAAACGATGTCGAGTCGACCCAAAATAATGACATTGAGCAGCAGCCAAAGGCGGAAGAGCACGAAAACGATGTCGAGTCGACCCAAAATAATGACATTGAGCAGCAGCCAAAGGCGGAAGAGCACGAAAACCATGTCGAGTCGACCCAAAATAATGACATTGAGCAGCAGCCAAAGGCGGAAGAGCACGAAAACCATGTCGAGTCGACCCAAAATAATGACATTGAGCAGCAGCCAAAGGCGGAAGAGCACGAAAACCATGTCGAGTCGACCCAAAATAATGACATTGAGCAGCAGCCAAAGGCGGAAGAGCACGAAAACCATGTCGAGTCGACCCAAAATAATGACATTGAGCAGCAGCGAAAGGCACGGACCCGAGTCGACCCAAAATAATGACATTGAGCAGCAGCCAAAGGCGGAAGAGCACGAAAACGATGTCGAGTCGACCCAAAATAATGACATTGAGCAGCAGCCAAAGGTGGAAGAGCACGAAACGATGTCGAGTCGACCCAAAATAATGACATTGAGCAGCAGCCGAAGGTGGAAGGCACGAGAACGATGTCGAGTCGACCCAAAATAATGACATTGAGCAGCAGCCAAAGGCGGAAGAGCACGAAAACCATGTCGAGTCGACCCAAAATAATGACATTGAGCAGCAGCCAAAGGCGGAAGAGCACGAAAACCATGTCGAGTCGACCCAAAATAATGACATTGAGCAGCAGCCAAAGGCGGAAGAGCACGAAAACGATGTCGAGTCGACCCAAAATAATGACATTGAGCACTGCAGCCAAAGGTGGAAGGCACGAGAGCGAGGTCGAGTCGACCCAAAATAATGACATTGAACACTGCAGCCGAAGGTGGAAGGGCACGAGAGCGAGGTCGAGTCGACCCAAAATAATGACACTGAACTGCAGCCGAAGGTGGAAGGGCACGAGAGCGAGGTCGAGTCGACCCAAAATAATGACATTGAACTGCAGCCAAAGGTGGAAGAGCACGAGAACGATGTCGAGTCGACCCAAAATAATGACATTGAACTGCAGCCGAAGGTGGAAGGCACGAGAGCGATGTCGAGTCGACCCAAAATAATGACATTGAGCAGCAGCCAAAGGCGGAAGAGCACGAAAACCATGTCGAGTCGACCCAAAATAATGACATTGAGCAGCAGCCAAAGGCGGAAGAGCACGAAAACGATGTCGAGTCGACCCAAAATAATGACATTGAGCAGCAGCCAAAGGCGGAAGAGCACGAAAACGATGTCGAGTCGACCCAAAATAATGACATTGAGCAGCAGCCAAAGGCGGAAGAGCACGAAAACCATGTCGAGTCGACCCAAAATAATGACATTGAGCAGCAGCCAAAGGCGGAAGAGCACGAAAACCATGTCGAGTCGACAAAAAATAATGACATTGAGCAGCAGCCAAAGGCGGAAGAGCACGAAAACCATGTCGAGTCGACCCAAAATAATGACATTGAGCAGCAGCCAAAGGCGGACCGAGTCGAGTCGACCCAAAATAATGACATTGAGCAGCAGCCAAAGGCGGAAGAGCACGAAAACGATGTCGAGTCGACCCAAAATAATGACATTGAGCAGCAGCCAAAGGTGGAAGAGCACGAAAACGATGTCGAGTCGACCCAAAATAATGACATTGAGCAGCAGCCGAAGGTGGAAGGGCACGAGAGCGAGGTCGAGTCGACCCAAAATAATGACATTGAGCAGCAGCCAAAGGCGGAAGAGCACGAAAACCATGTCGAGTCGACAAAAAATAATGACATTGAACTGCAGCCAAAGGTGGAAGAGCACGAGAACGATGTCGAGTCGACCCAAAATAATGACATTGAACTGCAGCCGAAGGTGGAAGGCACGAGAGCGAGGTCGAGTCGACCCAAAATAATGACATTGAGCAGCAGCCAAAGGCGGAAGAGCACGAAAACCATGTCGAGTCGACAAAAAAATAATGACATTGAGCAGCAGCCAAAGGCGGAAGAGCACGAAAACGATGTCGAGTCGACCCAAAATAATGACATTGAGCAGCAGCCAAAGGCGGAAGAGCACGAAAACGATGTCGAGTCGACCCAAAATAATGACATTGAGCAGCAGCCAAAGGCGGAAGAGCACGAAAACGATGTCGAGTCGACCCAAAATAATGACATTGAGCAGCAGCCAAAGGCGGAAGAGCACGAAAACCATGTCGAGTCGACCCAAAATAATGACATTGAGCAGCAGCCAAAGGCGGAAGAGCACGAAAACCATGTCGAGTCGACCCAAAATAATGACATTGAGCAGCAGCCAAAGGCGGAAGAGCACGAAAACCATGTCGAGTCGACCCAAAATAATGACATTGAGCAGCAGCCAAAGGCGGAAGAGCACGAGAACGATGTCGAGTCGACCCAAAATAATGACATTGAACAGCAGCCGAAGGTGGAAGGGCACGAAAACGATGTCGAGTCGACCCAAAATAATGACATTGAGCAGCAGCCAAAGGCGGAAGAGCACGAAAACCATGTCGAGTCGACCCAAAATAATGACATTGAGCAGCAGCCAAAGGCGGAAGAGCACGAAAACCGATGTCGAGTCGACCCAAAATAATGACATTGAGCAGCAGCCAAAGGTGGAAGAGCACGAGAACGATGTCGAGTCGACCCAAAATAATGACATTGAGCAGCAGCCAAAGGCGGAAGAGCACGAAAACGATGTCGAGTCGACCCAAAATAATGACATTGAGCAGCAGCCAAAGGCGGAAGAGCACGAAAACCATGTCGAGTCGACCCAAAATAATGACATTGAGCAGCAGCCAAAGGCGGAAGAGCACGAAAACCATGTCGAGTCGACCCAAAATAATGACATTGAGCAGCAGCCAAAGGTGGAAGAGCACGAAAACCATGTCGAGTCGACCCAAAATAATGACATTGAGCAGCAGCCAAAGGTGGAAGAGCACGAAAACGATGTCGAGTCGACCCAAAATAATGACATTGAGCAGCAGCCAAAGGCGGAAGAGCACGAAAACGATGTCGAGTCGACCCAAAATAATGACATTGAGCAGCAGCCAAAGGCGGAAGAGCACGAAAACCATGTCGAGTCGACCCAAAATAATGACATTGAGCAGCAGCCAAAGGCGGAAGAGCACGAAAACGATGTCGAGTCGACCCAAAATAATGACATTGAGCAGCAGCCAAAGGCGGAAGAGCACGAAAACGATGTCGAGTCGACCCAAAATAATGACATTGAGCAGCAGCCAAAGGCGGAAGAGCACGAAACCATGTCGAGTCGACCCAAAATAATGACATTGAGCAGCAGCCAAAGGCGGACCCGAGTCGACCCAAAATAATGACATTGAGCAGCAGCCAAAGGCGGAAGAGCACGAAAACGATGTCGAGTCGACCCAAAATAATGACATTGAGCAGCAGCCAAAGGTGGAAGAGCACGAAAACGATGTCGAGTCGACCCAAAATAATGACATTGAGCAGCAGCCAAAGGTGGAAGGGCACGAGAGCGATGTCGAGTCGACCCAAAATAATGACATTGAGCAGCAGCCAAAGGCGGAAGAGCACGAAAACGATGTCGAGTCGACCAAAAAATAATGACATTGAGCAGCAGCCAAAGGTGGAAGAGCACGAGAACGATGTCGAGTCGACCCAAAATAATGACATTGAACTGCAGCCGAAGGCGGAAGGGCACGAGAGCGATGTCGAGTCGACCCAAAATAATGACATTGAGCAGCAGCCAAAGGCGGAAGAGCACGAAAACCATGTCGAGTCGACCCAAAATAATGACATTGAGCAGCAGCCAAAGGCGGAAGAGCACGAAAACGATGTCGAGTCGACCCAAAATAATGACATTGAGCAGCAGCCAAAGGCGGAAGAGCACGAAAACGATGTCGAGTCGACCCAAAATAATGACATTGAGCAGCAGCCAAAGGCGGAAGAGCACGAAAACGATGTCGAGTCGACCCAAAATAATGACATTGAGCAGCAGCCAAAGGCGGAAGAGCACGAAAACGATGTCGAGTCGACCCAAAATAATGACATTGAGCAGCAGCCAAAGGCGGAAGAGCACGAAAACATGTCGAGTCGACCCAAAATAATGACATTGAGCAGCAGCCAAAGGCGGAAGAGCACGAAAACCATGTCGAGTCGACCCAAAATAATGACATTGAGCAGCAGCCAAAGGCGGAAGAGCACGAGAAGCGATGTCGAGTCGACCCAAAATAATGACATTGAACAGCAGCCGAAGGTGGAAGAGCACGAGAACGATGTCGAGTCGACCCAAAATAATGACATTGAGCAGCAGCCAAAGGCGGAAGAGCACGAAAACGATGTCGAGTCGACCCAAAATAATGACATTGAGCAGCAGCCAAAGGCGGAAGAGCACGAAAACCATGTCGAGTCGACCCAAAATAATGACATTGAGCAGCAGCCAAAGGCGGAAGAGCACGAAAACGATGTCGAGTCGACCCAAAATAATGACATTGAGCAGCAGCCAAAGGCGGAAGAGCACGAAAACGATGTCGAGTCGACCCAAAATAATGACATTGAGCAGCAGCCAAAGGCGGAAGAGCACGAAAACCATGTCGAGTCGACCCAAAATAATGACATTGAGCAGCAGCCAAAGGCGGAAGAGCACGAAAACGATGTCGAGTCGACCCAAAATAATGACATTGAGCAGCAGCCAAAGGCGGAAGAGCACGAAAACGATGTCGAGTCGACCCAAAATAATGACATTGAGCAGCAGCCAAAGGCGGAAGAGCACGAAAACGATGTCGAGTCGACCCAAAATAATGACATTGAGCAGCAGCCAAAGGTGGAAGAGCACGAAAAGCATGTCGAGTCGACCCAAAATAATGACATTGAGCAGCAGCCAAAGGCGGAAGAGCACGAAAACCATGTCGAGTCGACCCAAAATAATGACATTGAGCAGCAGCCAAAGGCGGAAGAGCACGAAAACCGATGTCGAGTCGACCCAAAATAATGACATTGAGCAGCAGCCAAAGGTGGAAGGCACGAGAGCGATGTCGAGTCGACCCAAAATAATGACATTGAACAGCAGCCGAAGGCGGAAGAGCACGAAAACGATGTCGAGTCGACCCAAAATAATGACATTGAGCAGCAGCCAAAGGCGGAAGAGCACGAAAACATGTCGAGTCGACCCAAAATAATGACATTGAGCAGCAGCCAAAGGCGGAAGAGCACGAAAACCATGTCGAGTCGACCCAAAATAATGACATTGAGCAGCAGCCAAAGGTGGAAGAGCACGAAAACGATGTCGAGTCGACCCAAAATAATGACATTGAGCAGCAGCCAAAGGCGGAAGAGCACGAAAACCATGTCGAGTCGACCCAAAATAATGACATTGAGCAGCAGCCAAAGGCGGAAGAGCACGAAAACGATGTCGAGTCGACCCAAAATAATGACATTGAGCAGCAGCCAAAGGCGGAAGAGCACGAAAACGATGTCGAGTCGACCCAAAATAATGACATTGAGCAGCAGCCAAAGGCGGAAGAGCACGAAAACGATGTCGAGTCGACCCAAAATAATGACATTGAGCAGCAGCCAAAGGCGGAAGAGCACGAAAACGATGTCGAGTCGACCCAAAATAATGACATTGAGCAGCAGCCAAAGGCGGAAGAGCACGAAAACGATGTCGAGTCGACCCAAAATAATGACATTGAGCAGCAGCCAAAGGCGGAAGAGCACGAAAACCATGTCGAGTCGACCCAAAATAATGACATTGAGCAGCAGCCAAAGGCGGAAGAGCACGAAAACGATGTCGAGTCGACCCAAAATAATGACATTGAGCAGCAGCCAAAGGCGGAAGAGCACGAAAACATGTCGAGTCGACCCAAAATAATGACATTGAGCAGCAGCCAAAGGCGGAAGAGCACGAAAACGATGTCGAGTCGACCCAAAATAATGACATTGAGCAGCAGCGAAGGAAGGGACCCGAGTCGACCCAAAATAATGACATTGAGCAGCAGCCAAAGGCGGAAGAGCACGAAAACCATGTCGAGTCGACCCAAAATAATGACATTGAGCAGCAGCCAAAGGCGGAAGAGCACGAAAACGATGTCGAGTCGACCCAAAATAATGACATTGAGCAGCAGCCAAAGGCGGAAGGGCACGAAAACGATGTCGAGTCGACCCAAAATAATGACATTGAGCAGCAGCCAAAGGCGGAAGAGCACGAAAACCATGTCGAGTCGACCAAAAATAATGACATTGAGCAGCAGCCAAAGGCGGAAGAGCACGAAAACCATGTCGAGTCGACCCAAAATAATGACATTGAGCAGCAGCCAAAGGCGGAAGGGCACGAGAGCGAGGTCGAGTCGACCCAAAATAATGACATTGAGCAGCAGCCAAAGGCGGAAGAGCACGAAAACGATGTCGAGTCGACCCAAAATAATGACATTGAGCACTGCAGCCGAAGGTGGAAGGGCACGAGAGCGAGGTCGAGTCGACCCAAAATAATGACATTGAGCTGCAGCCGAAGGTGGAAGAGCACGAGAACGATGTCGAGTCGACCCAAAATAATGACATTGAGCAGCAGCCAAAGGCGGAAGAGCACGAAAACGATGTCGAGTCGACCCAAAATAATGACATTGAGCAGCAGCCAAAGGCGGAAGAGCACGAAAACGATGTCGAGTCGACCCAAAATAATGACATTGAGCAGCAGCCAAAGGCGGAAGAGCACGAAAACCATGTCGAGTCGACCCAAAATAATGACATTGAGCAGCAGCCAAAGGCGGAAGAGCACGAAAACGATGTCGAGTCGACCCAAAATAATGACATTGAGCAGCAGCCAAAGGCGGAAGAGCACGAAAACGATGTCGAGTCGACCCAAAATAATGACATTGAGCAGCAGCCAAAGGCGGAAGAGCACGAAAACCATGTCGAGTCGACCCAAAATAATGACATTGAGCAGCAGCCAAAGGCGGAAGAGCACGAAAACCATGTCGAGTCGACCCAAAATAATGACATTGAGCAGCAGCCAAAGGCGGAAGAGCACGAAAACCATGTCGAGTCGACCCAAAATAATGACATTGAGCAGCAGCCAAAGGCAAGGACGACTCGAGTCGACCCAAAATAATGACATTGAGCAGCAGCCAAAGGCGGAAGAGCACGAAAACGATGTCGAGTCGACCCAAAATAATGACATTGAGCAGCAGCCAAAGGCGGAAGAGCACGAAAACGATGTCGAGTCGACCCAAAATAATGACATTGAGCAGCAGCCAAAGGTGGAAGAGCACGAAAACGATGTCGAGTCGACCCAAAATAATGACATTGAGCAGCAGCCAAAGGCGGAAGAGCACGAAAACCATGTCGAGTCGACCAAAATAATGACATTGAGCAGCAGCCAAAGGCGGAAGAGCACGAGAACGATGTCGAGTCGACCCAAAATAATGACACTGAACTGCAGCCGAAGGTGGAAGGGCACGAGAGCGAGGTCGAGTCGACCCAAAATAATGACATTGAGCAGCAGCCAAAGGCGGAAGAGCACGAAAACCATGTCGAGTCGACAAAAAAATAATGACATTGAGCAGCAGCCAAAGGCGGAAGAGCACGAAAACGATGTCGAGTCGACCCAAAATAATGACATTGAGCAGCAGCCAAAGGCGGAAGAGCACGAAAACGATGTCGAGTCGACCCAAAATAATGACATTGAGCAGCAGCCAAAGGCGGAAGAGCACGAAAACGATGTCGAGTCGACCCAAAATAATGACATTGAGCAGCAGCCAAAGGCGGAAGAGCACGAAAACCATGTCGAGTCGACCCAAAATAATGACATTGAGCAGCAGCCAAAGGCGGAAGAGCACGAAAACCATGTCGAGTCGACCCAAAATAATGACATTGAGCAGCAGCCAAAGGCGGAAGAGCACGAAAACATGTCGAGTCGACCCAAAATAATGACATTGAGCAGCAGCCAAAGGCGGAAGAGCACGAAAACGATGTCGAGTCGACCCAAAATAATGACATTGAACAGCAGCCAAAGGTGGAAGGCACGAGAGCGATGTCGAGTCGACCCAAAATAATGACATTGAGCAGCAGCCAAAGGCGGAAGAGCACGAAAACGATGTCGAGTCGACCCAAAATAATGACATTGAGCAGCAGCCAAAGGCGGAAGAGCACGAAAACGATGTCGAGTCGACCCAAAATAATGACATTGAGCAGCAGCCAAAGGTGGAAGAGCACGAAAACGAGTCGAGTCGACCCAAAATAATGACATTGAGCAGCAGCCAAAGGCGGAAGAGCACGAAAACGATGTCGAGTCGACCAAAAATAATGACATTGAGCAGCAGCCAAAGGCGGAAGAGCACGAAAACCATGTCGAGTCGACCCAAAATAATGACATTGAGCAGCAGCCAAAGGCGGAAGAGCACGAAAACCATGTCGAGTCGACCCAAAATAATGACATTGAGCAGCAGCCAAAGGCGGAAGAGCACGAAAACCATGTCGAGTCGACCCAAAATAATGACATTGAGCAGCAGCCAAAGGCGGAAGAGCACGAAAACCATGTCGAGTCGACCCAAAATAATGACATTGAGCAGCAGCAAAAGGGGAAGAGCACGAAAACCGAGTCGACCCAAAATAATGACATTGAGCAGCAGCCAAAGGCGGAAGAGCACGAAAACATGTCGAGTCGACCCAAAATAATGACATTGAGCAGCAGCCAAAGGTGGAAGAGCACGAAAACGATGTCGAGTCGACCCAAAATAATGACATTGAGCAGCAGCCGAAGGTGGAAGGGCACGAGAGCGAGGTCGAGTCGACCCAAAAATAATGACATTGAGCAGCAGCCAAAGGCGGAAGAGCACGAAAACGATGTCGAGTCGACCAAAAATAATGACATTGAGCAGCAGCCAAAGGCGGAAGAGCACGAAAACCATGTCGAGTCGACCCAAAATAATGACATTGAGCAGCAGCCAAAGGCGGAAGGGCACGAGAGCGAGGTCGAGTCGACCCAAAATAATGACATTGAGCAGCAGCCAAAGGCGGAAGAGCACGAGAACGATGTCGAGTCGACCCAAAATAATGACATTGAGCACTGCAGCCAAAGGTGGAAGGGCACGAGAACGATGTCGAGTCGACCCAAAATAATGACATTGAGCAGCAGCCAAAGGCGGAAGAGCACGAAAACGATGTCGAGTCGACCCAAAATAATGACATTGAGCAGCAGCCAAAGGCGGAAGAGCACGAAAACGATGTCGAGTCGACCCAAAATAATGACATTGAGCAGCAGCCAAAGGCGGAAGAGCACGAAAACCATGTCGAGTCGACCCAAAATAATGACATTGAGCAGCAGCCAAAGGCGGAAGAGCACGAAAACCATGTCGAGTCGACCCAAAATAATGACATTGAGCAGCAGCCAAAGGCGGAAGAGCACGAAAACCATGTCGAGTCGACCAAAATAATGACATTGAGCAGCAGCCAAAGGCGGAAGGGCACGAGAGCGATGTCGAGTCGACCCAAAATAATGACACTTGAGCAGCAGCCGAAGGTGGAAGGGCACGAGAGCGAGGTCGAGTCGACCCAAAATAATGACATTGAGCAGCAGCCAAAGGTGGAAGAGCACGAGAGCGATGTCGAGTCGACCCAAAATAATGACACTGAGCAGCAGCCGAAGGTGGAAGGGCACGAGAGCGAGGTCGAGTCGACCCAAAATAATGACATTGAGCAGCAGCCAAAGGCGGAAGAGCACGAGAACGATGTCGAGTCGACCCAAAATAATGACACTGAACTGCAGCCGAAGGCGGAAGGGCACGAGAGCGAGGTCGAGTCGACCCAAAATAATGACATTGAGCAGCAGCCAAGGCGGAAGAGCACGAAAACGATGTCGAGTCGACCCAAAATAATGACATTGAGCAGCAGCCAAAGGCGGAAGAGCACGAAAAACATGTCGAGTCGACCCAAAATAATGACATTGAGCAGCAGCCAAAGGCGGAAGAGCACGAAAACCATGTCGAGTCGACCCAAAATAATGACATTGAGCAGCAGCCAAAGGCGGAAGAGCACGAAAACCATGTCGAGTCGACCCAAAATAATGACATTGAGCAGCAGCCAAAGGCGGAAGAGCACGAAAACCATGTCGAGTCGACCCAAAATAATGACATTGAGCAGCAGCCAAAGGCGGAAGAGCACGAAAACCATGTCGAGTCGACCCAAAATAATGACATTGAGCAGCAGCCAAGGCGGAAGAGCACGAAAACCATGTCGAGTCGACCCAAAATAATGACATTGAGCAGCAGCCAAAGGCGGACCCGAGTCGACCCAAAATAATGACATTGAGCAGCAGCCAAAGGCGGAAGAGCACGAAAACGATGTCGAGTCGACCCAAAATAATGACATTGAGCAGCAGCCAAAGGTGAAGAGCACGAAAACGATGTCGAGTCGACCCAAAATAATGACATTGAGCAGCAGCCGAAGGTGGAAGGGCACGAGAGCGAGGTCGAGTCGACCCAAAATAATGACATTGAGCAGCAGCCAAAGGCGGAAGAGCACGAAAACCAGGTCGAGTCGACCCAAAATAATGACATTGAGCAGCAGCCAAAGGCGGAAGAGCACGAAAACGATGTCGAGTCGACCCAAAATAATGACATTGAGCAGCAGCCAAAGGCGGAAGAGCACGAGAACGAGGTCGAGTCGACCCAAAATAATGACATTGAGCAGCAGCCAAAGGTGGAAGAGCACGAAAACGATGTCGAGTCGACCCAAAATAATGACATTGAAGCAGCAGCCGAAGGTGGAAGGGCACGAGAAACGATGTCGAGTCGACCCAAAATAATGACATTGAGCAGCAGCCAAAGGCGGAAGAGCACGAAAACGATGTCGAGTCGACCCAAAATAATGACATTGAGCAGCAGCCAAAGGCGGAAGAGCACGAAAACGATGTCGAGTCGACCCAAAATAATGACATTGAGCAGCAGCCAAAGGCGGAAGAGCACGAAAACGATGTCGAGTCGACCCAAAATAATGACATTGAGCAGCAGCCAAAGGCGGAAGAGCACGAAAACCATGTCGAGTCGACCCAAAATAATGACATTGAGCAGCAGCCAAAGGCGGAAGAGCACGAAAACCATGTCGAGTCGACCCAAAATAATGACATTGAGCAGCAGCCAAAGGCGGAAGAGCACGAGAACCGATGTCGAGTCGACCCAAAATAATGACACTGAACACTGCAGCCGAAGGTGGAAGGGCACGAGAGCGAGTCGAGGTCGAGACCAAAATAATGACACTGAACACTGCAGCCGAAGGTGGAAGGGCACGAGAGCGAGGTCGAGTCGACCCAAAATAATGACATTGAACTGCAGCCGAAGGTGGAAGGGCACGAGAGCGATGTCGAGTCGACCCAAAATAATGACATTGAGCAGCAGCCAAAGGCGGAAGAGCACGAAAACGATGTCGAGTCGACCCAAAATAATGACATTGAACAGCAGCCGAAGGCGGAAGGGCACGAGAGCGAGGTCGAGTCGACCCAAAATAATGACATTGAGCAGCAGCCAAAGGCGGAAGAGCACGAAAACGATGTCGAGTCGACCAAAAAATAATGACATTGAGCAGCAGCCAAAGGCGGAAGAGCACGAAAACCATGTCGAGTCGACCCAAAATAATGACATTGAGCAGCAGCCAAAGGCGGAAGAGCACGAAAACCATGTCGAGTCGACCCAAAATAATGACATTGAGCAGCAGCCAAAGGCGGAAGAGCACGAAAACCATGTCGAGTCGACCCAAAATAATGACATTGAGCAGCAGCCAAAGGCGGAAGAGCACGAAAACCATGTCGAGTCGACCCAAAATAATGACATTGAGCAGCAGCCAAAGGCGGAAGAGCACGAAAACCATGTCGAGTCGACCCAAAATAATGACATTGAGCAGCAGCCAAAGGCGGAAGAGCACGAAAACGATGTCGAGTCGACCCAAAATAATGACATTGAGCAGCAGCGAAAGGGCGAGCGACCCGAGTCGACCCAAAATAATGACATTGAGCAGCAGCCAAAGGCGGAAGAGCACGAAAACCATGTCGAGTCGACCCAAAATAATGACATTGAGCAGCAGCCAAAGGTGGAAGAGCACGAGAACGATGTCGAGTCGACCCAAAATAATGACATTGAACTGCAGCCAAGGCGGAAGGGCACGAGAGCGAGGTCGAGTCGACCCAAAATAATGACATTGAGCAGCAGCCAAAGGCGGAAGAGCACGAAAACCATGTCGAGTCGACAAAAAATAATGACATTGAGCAGCAGCCAAAGGCGGAAGAGCACGAAAACCATGTCGAGTCGACCCAAAATAATGACATTGAGCAGCAGCCAAAGGCGGAAGGCACGAGAACGATGTCGAGTCGACCCAAAATAATGACATTGAGCAGCAGCCAAAGGTGGAAGGGCACGAGAGCGAGGTCGAGTCGACCCAAAATAATGACATTGAACACTGCAGCCGAAGGTGGAAGGGCACGAGAGCGAGGTCGAGTCGACCCAAAATAATGACATTGAACAGCAGCAAAGGTGGAAGAGCACGAGAGCGAGGTCGAGTCGACCCAAAATAATGACATTGAACTGCAGCCAAAGGTGGAAGAGCACGAGAACGATGTCGAGTCGACCCAAAATAATGACATTGAGCAGCAGCCGAAGGCGGAAGGGCACGAGAGCGAGGTCGAGTCGACCCAAAATAATGACATTGAGCAGCAGCCAAAGGCGGAAGAGCACGAAAACCATGTCGAGTCGACCCAAAATAATGACATTGAGCAGCAGCCAAAGGCGGAAGAGCACGAAAACGATGTCGAGTCGACCCAAAATAATGACATTGAGCAGCAGCCAAAGGCGGAAGAGCACGAAAACGATGTCGAGTCGACCCAAAATAATGACATTGAGCAGCAGCCAAAGGCGGAAGAGCACGAAAACCATGTCGAGTCGACCCAAAATAATGACATTGAGCAGCAGCCAAAGGCGGAAGAGCACGAAAACCATGTCGAGTCGACCCAAAATAATGACATTGAGCAGCAGCCAAAGGCGGAAGAGCACGAAAACCATGTCGAGTCGACCCAAAATAATGACATTGAGCAGCAGCCAAAGGCGGAAGAGCACGAAAACGATGTCGAGTCGACCCAAAATAATGACATTGAGCAGCAGCCAAAAGGCACGGACCCGAGTCGACCCAAAATAATGACATTGAGCAGCAGCCAAAGGCGGAAGAGCACGAAAACGATGTCGAGTCGACCCAAAATAATGACATTGAGCAGCAGCCAAAGGTGGAAGAGCACGAAAACGATGTCGAGTCGACCCAAAATAATGACATTGAGCAGCAGCCGAAGGTGGAAGGCACGAGAGCGATGTCGAGTCGACCCAAAATAATGACATTGAGCAGCAGCCAAAGGCGGAAGAGCACGAAAACCATGTCGAGTCGACCCAAAATAATGACATTGAACTGCAGCCAAAGGTGGAAGAGCACGAACGATGTCGAGTCGACCCAAAATAATGACACTGAACTGCAGCCAAAGGTGGAAGGGCACGAGAGCGAGGTCGAGTCGACCCAAAATAATGACATTGAGCAGCAGCCAAAGGCGGAAGAGCACGAAAACCATGTCGAGTCGACCCAAAATAATGACATTGAGCAGCAGCCAAAGGCGGAAGAGCACGAAAACGATGTCGAGTCGACCCAAAATAATGACATTGAGCAGCAGCCAAAGGCGGAAGAGCACGAAAACGATGTCGAGTCGACCCAAAATAATGACATTGAGCAGCAGCCAAAGGGAAGAGCACGAAAACGATGTCGAGTCGACCCAAAATAATGACATTGAGCAGCAGCCAAAGGCGGAAGAGCACGAAAACGATGTCGAGTCGACCCAAAATAATGACATTGAGCAGCAGCCAAAGGCGGAAGAGCACGAAAACCATGTCGAGTCGACCCAAAATAATGACATTGAGCAGCAGCCAAAGGCGGAAGAGCACGAAAACCATGTCGAGTCGACCAAAATAATGACATTGAGCAGCAGCCAAAGGCGGAAGAGCACGAGAACGATGTCGAGTCGACCCAAAATAATGACATTGAACTGCAGCCGAAGGTGGAAGGGCACGAGAGCGAGGTCGAGTCGACCCAAAATAATGACATTGAGCAGCAGCCAAGGCGGAAGAGCACGAAAACCATGTCGAGTCGACCCAAAATAATGACATTGAGCAGCAGCCAAAGGCGGAAGAGCACGAAAACGATGTCGAGTCGACCCAAAATAATGACATTGAGCAGCAGCCAAGGTGGAAGGGCACGAGAGCGAGGTCGAGTCGACCCAAAATAATGACATTGAACAGCAGCCAAAGGCGGAAGAGCACGAGAACGATGTCGAGTCGACCCAAAATAATGACACTGAACTGCAGCCGAAGGTGGAAGGGCACGAGAGCGAGGTCGAGTCGACCCAAAATAATGACATTGAGCAGCAGCCAAAGGCGGAAGAGCACGAAAACGATGTCGAGTCGACCCAAAATAATGACATTGAGCAGCAGCCAAAGGCGGAAGAGCACGAAAACGATGTCGAGTCGACCCAAAATAATGACATTGAGCAGCAGCCAAAGGCGGAAGAGCACGAAAACGATGTCGAGTCGACCCAAAATAATGACATTGAGCAGCAGCCAAAGGCGGAAGAGCACGAAAACCATGTCGAGTCGACCCAAAATAATGACATTGAGCAGCAGCCAAAGGCGGAAGAGCACGAAAACCATGTCGAGTCGACCCAAAATAATGACATTGAGCAGCAGCCAAAGGCGGAAGAGCACGAAAACATGTCGAGTCGACCAAAATAATGACATTGAGCAGCAGCCAAAGGCGGAAGAGCACGAAAACCATGTCGAGTCGACCCAAATAATGACATTGAGCAGCAGCCAAAGGCGGACCCGAGTCGACCCAAAATAATGACATTGAGCAGCAGCCAAAGGCGGAAGAGCACGAAAACGATGTCGAGTCGACCCAAAATAATGACATTGAGCAGCAGCCAAAGGTGGAAGAGCACGAAAACGATGTCGAGTCGACCCAAAATAATGACATTGAGCAGCAGCCGAAGGTGGAAGGGCACGAGAGCGAGGTCGAGTCGACCCAAAATAATGACATTGAGCAGCAGCCAAAGGCGGAAGAGCACGAAAACCATGTCGAGTCGACCCAAAATAATGACATTGAACTGCAGCCAAAGGTGGAAGAGCACGAGAACGATGTCGAGTCGACCCAAAATAATGACACTGACTGCAGCCGAAGGTGGAAGGGCACGAGAGCGAGGTCGAGTCGACCCAAAATAATGACATTGAGCAGCAGCCAAAGGCGGAAGAGCACGAAAACCATGTCGAGTCGACAAAAAAATAATGACATTGAGCAGCAGCCAAAGGCGGAAGAGCACGAAAACGATGTCGAGTCGACCCAAAATAATGACATTGAGCAGCAGCCAAAGGCGGAAGAGCACGAAAACGATGTCGAGTCGACCCAAAATAATGACATTGAGCAGCAGCCAAAGGCGGAAGAGCACGAAAACGATGTCGAGTCGACCCAAAATAATGACATTGAGCAGCAGCCAAAGGCGGAAGAGCACGAAAACCATGTCGAGTCGACCCAAAATAATGACATTGAGCAGCAGCCAAAGGCGGAAGAGCACGAAAACCATGTCGAGTCGACCCAAAATAATGACATTGAGCAGCAGCCAAAGGCGGAAGAGCACGAAAACGATGTCGAGTCGACCCAAAATAATGACATTGAGCAGCAGCCAAAGGCGGAAGGGCACGAGAGCGAGGTCGAGTCGACCCAAAATAATGACACTGAACTGCAGCCGAAGGTGGAAGGCACGAGAGCGAGGTCGAGTCGACCCAAAATAATGACATTGAGCAGCAGCCAAAGGCGGAAGAGCACGAAAACCATGTCGAGTCGACCCAAAATAATGACATTGAGCAGCAGCCAAAGGCGGAAGAGCACGAAAACCGTGTCGAGTCGACCCAAAATAATGACATTGAGCAGCAGCCAAAGGTGGAAGAGCACGAGAGCGAGGTCGAGTCGACCCAAAATAATGACATTGAGCAGCAGCCAAAGGCGGAAGAGCACGAAAACGATGTCGAGTCGACCCAAAATAATGACATTGAGCAGCAGCCAAAGGCGGAAGAGCACGAAAAACATGTCGAGTCGACCCAAAATAATGACATTGAGCAGCAGCCAAAGGCGGAAGAGCACGAAAACCATGTCGAGTCGACCCAAAATAATGACATTGAGCAGCAGCCAAAGGCGGAAGAGCACGAAAACGATGTCGAGTCGACCCAAAATAATGACATTGAGCAGCAGCCAAAGGCGGAAGAGCACGAAAACCATGTCGAGTCGACCCAAAATAATGACATTGAGCAGCAGCCAAAGGCGGAAGAGCACGAAAACCATGTCGAGTCGACCCAAAATAATGACATTGAGCAGCAGCCAAAGGCGGAAGAGCACGAAAACCATGTCGAGTCGAGACACAAAAAAATAAGACATTGAGCAGCAGCAAAGGCGGAAGAGCACGAACGAT
>JAFEUB010001812.1:57500-60080 GCA_024529925.1 Ophthalmolycus amberensis | reverse complement strand
CGGCGTGCTAAACGCTAGCATGCGCCTGACGGAGCTAACCAGGGAACACGGCGTGAAGATCCCGCCGCTGTTCGGGTGTTGGGTGGAGGAGATCAGCCTGGGAGTGGGTGAGCTTGTCGGCCACGTGAAGTCTGCAGCGCGGATGAACAGCGCTGTGGTCATCTTTCTGGACAGCATAGAAACTGCGGAAGTGGTGTTGATGAACGGGATCTCCGTGGGTGAACACTTCCTGCCCACGTATGCTCTCGCCTCACCGGAAGTGAAAGTCACTGTGTCCAACTTGCCGCCATTCATAAGGAACGATGCCATCATCAACGAGCTGTCCAAACATGAGAAGGTGGTGTCTTCGGTTAGGAGGGTGTCCTCTGGATTTCAGTCTCCGCTGTTGCAGCACGTGGTGTCTCACAGGAGACATGTCCTCATGATCCCCAGCAACAGGAGCAGAGTGGTCAACCTCAGCTTCAAGATCACTGTGGACGACTTTGACTACGTCATCTTTGCAAATACTAACGATTTTAAATGTTACAGCTGTGGGAGAGAAGGACATCTGAGCAGAGCTTGTCCTGGGGACACGGCTCAAACAAAGACCAGAACCAGAGAGGTACTGAGGAGGACAGAGGGGACAAGCAGGACGGCCAAGAGGGAACAAGCGGAGCACAGGAGGCGAGAGTGGAGGAGGCGGGTGGGGCTCAGGAGGTGAGAGTGGAGGAGACAGGTGTGACCCAGGAGGCGAGAGTGGAGGAGGTGGGTGGGGCTCAGGAGGTGAGAGTGGAGGTGATGGGTGGGGTACAAGAGGTGAGGGTGGAGGAGACGGGTGGGGCTCAGGAGGTGAGAGTGGAGGTGACGGGTGGGGTACAAGAGGTGAGAGTGGAGGAGACGGGTGGGGTACAAGAGGTGAGGGTGGAGGAGACGGGTGGGGTACAGGAGGTGAGAGAAGAGAGGACAAGTGGGGGACAAGAGGTGAGGAAGGACGGGGCAAGTGAGGTCCAGCAGGTGAGGGAGAGTACTGGAGGACAGGTGGAGGCAGGTAGGGAGGTGGCCATGGAAGCAGACGAGGAGCAGCTCAAGGCCCCTCAGCTGAAGAGGAAACAGAGAGGAGGCAGAGGAAGCTCACAGGCGAAGAAAGTGGCAACTACGGAAAGTGGAGGAGCAGCCGAGTGTGAGTCCAGGCTGGAAGAGGACCCTGAGTCCGGTTGGGAGGACTCTGAGTCCAGTCAGGAGGAGAACTCTGCTGTTAACAGTGAGCCCTCTAAACACGGTGCTGGCAGCTCTAGGGGCTCTGGAGGCTACAGCGTGGAGGAGATAAAGGAGTTTCTGAAGAGGAGTAAGAACGTGAGAAAAGTCAGAGTGGAGGACTACCTCTCTGACAAGGAGAAGCTCTCCAGCTCTGCCAGATCTCACATGAGGAGCAAGGACAGAGGAGGTCTCACGAAGCAGGAAGGATACAGACTAAAGAAAATAGTTCACAAAGTGAACAAAGAACTGGACAAAGAGGGCGCTCAGTGAGAGTCAGATCTCAGCCTGCAGACAATTAAAGACACGTTTATGTTTGTTGGACCTTATTTGTTAAACCGGTTTAAATGATAAAGTATCGTGTTGTTCAGGAAAGAATTCGGTTTGTTTTGAGTAACAGTAGAACTCTGTAAATGGAACTTAACACAAACAAATAAAGATATATTTAAACCTCAAACCTCTCTCTCTCTCTCTCTCTGTGGACTCTCTCTCTGTCTGTCTGTCTCTCTCTCTCTCTCTCTGTCTGTCTCTCTCTCTCTCTGTCTGTCTGTCTGTCTCTCTCTCTCTCTCTCTGTGGTCTCTCTCTCTCTCTCTCTCTCTCTCTCTCTCTCTGGGAGGTGAGGGACAGCCTCCAGCTGCAGCCCTGAGCTCATTACAACAGGAAGAAGAAGAATAATCTGTGTTCCTCACCAGAACCTTCTACTGCAGTGATACAGACGTATAGATATGAGACAGACGTGACTTGTGTATGATCCATATATACAGTATATCCATATATACAGTATATCCATATGTACAGTATATCCATATATACAGTATATCCATATGTACAGTATATCCATATATACAGTATATCCATATGTACAGTATATCCATATGTACAGTATATCCATATATACAGTATATCCATATGTACAGTATATCCATATATACAGTATATCCATATGTACAGTATATCCATATGTACAGTATATCCATATATACAGTATATCCATATGTACAGTATATCCATATATACAGTATATATACGTTGTGTTCTGTTGAGTCGTCTTTAAATATTGTCTTGCATGGAGAGGAACAGTCGTGCAGAGTCACACAGAGCCTGTAGTCGTCTGAATACTTGCTCATGGATAACACCAGTGACCCCAATGTTCTGAATCAACGAACAGATGAAGGTTATTGATGATGATGTTTTGTATTTCTCTTCCTGCAGTTTTCTCCGTTCAGTCGGGCGATGTTGGCGTCCTGCTCGTACGACTTCTCTGTCAGGTGAGATGACCTTTGTTGCTTTCTTCCTCTGTGGTATTCTTTACCTCTGATCATGAAGCGCTTTGTGAACGTACAGTT
>JAFEUB010001812.1:32500-52500 GCA_024529925.1 Ophthalmolycus amberensis | reverse complement strand
ATTTCACCGGTACCGTGAGTAAACGAGTGGATGCGCTGTTTTCTGAACCTGGTTAAGATCAAACATTAAAGCTGACAAAGGAAACGAAGGAAATGTTTGATGAGCAGACAAATAAATCCATAAACTGCCTTTAAATTACGAAACCACTGAAACTATAAACGGCAGGACGCTGATCAATATCGCTGCACGGAAACGGAAACAAAGCACGGCCGTGCGCATGAAAATAAATAAATAAAGAAGTAACCGAAAAACGAACGAATATTCCAACAAAAGGTGTCGGAATTACTTGGAAAAAAACCCTACAAACGAATATTAAAGGCTAAGAACGAACCGATGGCAGAAGGAAGTGAACGGGCAGTCACTGAAGCCGGTGTTACTGAGATGGACGCCGCACAACAAAGGAAAGCGTTTAAATCACTCAGCGCAACACGTAGAGGGAAACTCTCACACTGTACACGGAAAATGAATGAAATAAAGACAATGATGAAAGACGGTGCTGATGTTGATGATGTTAACTAAGCTGCAAATGAATTTCTAAGACTGCTGGATGAATTTAAAGTGTCTCATGAATCTGTTCAGTTATTGCTGCCTGAGGATGTGAGAATGAATGAAGCTTTGGACTGGTATGAGCCAAAAATGGCTGATTACGAAGCTTCTATGGCTAAAGTGGAGCAATGGTTAACACCTCAGCCGGACCCACAGACTCTTGTGCAGGCTGGGGACAGTGTCTCACAGATTGGCTCCAGGAGTTCTAAAGGTTCCAAGAGTTCCAAATCTTCATCTGTGGTTTCAGCACGCATGAAGGTAGCTGCAGACAAAGCTGCTCTGCAGGCCAGAGCTGAAGCTCTTAAAAGGAAACATGAGCTGAAAACGGAGATGCATCAGCTGGGTTTAAAAATGGAAACGGAGAAGCATCAACTAAGTTTAAGAATGGAATCTCTAGACTTGGAAGCAAACATTGCTGCAGCTGATGCGAGGCTAAAGGCTCTGGAGGAATTCGAAGATGATGAAGCATCAGAACCCGGAAAAGAAAGGGAGGAACGGAGACATGCATCCGACCAAACGGAAGAAAGCCTAGCACAGCTGGGGTATGCACGGATGGGAACCATACCTAAAACACCATTACAGAGATTGATGCACGTTCGGTACCGACCACTAACTGGAATCACAAGACCGTCTGAACAACAACCAAGAGCAACAAACCCTCACACAAGCAGAGCTGTGGTTTCTGATGGACCACGCAGGCGAGGCGAATCCACTCCCAGAAGTGAAATAGCTCAGAGCACCGATCTCACAAACATTAGACAAAGACAGACAGACTTGACGGACCTGCTAGTGACGCAGCAGAAAGAATCTACACTCCCGAGAAGGGAGGTTCCGGTGTTTGACGGCGATCCTCTCGCTTTCAGGCCATTTATGAAGGCTTTTAAGCACAACATCGAGGACAAAACCAACAGTGACGAGGATCGACTGTACTTCCTGGAACAGTATACTGCTGGACAGCCAAAGGAACTAGTTCAAAGCTGCTTTCACATGAACGCCACGACTGGTTACGAGGAAGCAAAGCGCCTGCTTAAATATCACTTTGGTGATGATTTCAAGATCATATCTGCATACGTTGAAAAGGCTTTGAACTGGAACCAAATACGAACAGATGATGGAAAGGCACTTCATAGCTACGCCCTCTATCTAAGAGGCTGTGGTAATGCAGTTCAGGACCTCCCATACAGGTCAGAGCTGGACTCGCCATCTAACATGAAAAGACTTGTTTTCAAACTCCCGTTTAAACTTCGAGAGAAATGGCGGTCTGCTGTATGTGACATCACTGAAAGAACACAGCAGTGACCTACATTCCATGACCTTGTGCGGTTTATGGAAAAACAGGTCAGAATCATTCAAGATCCCGTCTTCGGGGATATCCAAGACCCTGCCGGAAGCACAAATGAGAGAGTATCCAAAAGAGACTTACCGTATATGAGAGCTAGCAGCAAGAAAAGCTTTGCTACGACTGTTGTGCCCAAGACAGAAACCAACAAGAACCCTAATGCATGGGAAGGGGCAGACAGACCAGAGGGCAGTCGTACAGCCATGGACGCTTTCGTCAAGCCCTGTGCTTTTTGTAAAGGAAATCATGTGATGGAAACATGTGCAATAATAGCAAGGATTCCCCACAAGGAGAAAATTGAGCTGCTAAAGAAAAATGGACTGTGTTTTGCCTGCTTGGTCAAAGGTCATATGAGTAAAGAATGCAAGAAACGTCTCGTGTGTCGTTCCTGTGAGAAGAAACATCCCACGGTCTTGCATATAGAGAACTTTACTCCAGGAAGTACCAAGCCAGCAGCTAAGCATGACTGGGACACCAGGCGCAATTACATTGCTAGAGTTTCATCAGCAGCCCAAACAGTGGACAGAACCACAGACTACAAGTTAGCCGTGGTACCTGTAAAGATAAAGGCACATAAAGGCAGCTGTTTGATAGAAACCTATGCGTTTCTAGACCCTGGAAGCACTGCTACCTTTGTCACGGAAAAACTGATGGAACAGTTGTCCGTCCGAGGAAAGAAAACAGAGATCTTACTCCGAACAATGGGTCATGAAAAGCCCGTGAAAACTCAGGAAATAAGAGGACTGGAAGTATGCAGCCTGGATGGCAACAGCTTCATAGAGCTTCCTGAAGTCTTCACACAAGATGCCATTCCTGTCAGTCAAGAGAACATTCCTACAGAAATGGACATAAAAGGATGCTCTTATCTAAAGGAGGTCCAACTAAGAACCATCAAGGCAGAGGTAGGCCTATTGATCGGTGCAAATGTCCCAAAGGCTATGGAGCCACTGAGAGTGATCAATAGCCAGGGGGAGGGGCCCTACGCAGTCCTAACAAGCCTAGGTTGGACTATAAATGGACCACTCTGCAGTACTGCACCTATGGATGAGCATGGTCGACCACAGATAACGTCCAATAGAATATCAGTGGCCAAGCTGGAAGAGCTCCTGATACACCAATATAACCAGGACTTCTCAGAGTTGGCCTACAATGAAAAACAAGAACACTCATTTGAAGATAAGAAATTCCTACAAGTGATGAACAACTCGGTCAAAAGGAAAGAAGGCCACTACGAAATACGACTTCCGTTCCGCCAGGATAACATCAGCCTGCCAAATAACAGGAAAATGGCGGAACAAAGAGTATTAAATCTTGCCCGCAGATTCCAGAAAGATGAAGCCTTTCGGAAAGACTATAATGGCTTCATGAGTGATGTCTTGAGGAAAGGACACGCAGAAAGAGTGCCAGAGGAACAGCTCCCTCGGAAAGATGGAAGACTGTGGTACATCCCTCACCATGGTGTCTACCACAAAAGGAAAAAGACAATCCGGGTGGTGTTCGATTGTACCTCCTCATTCCAAGGAACTTCACTGAATCATGAGCTGCTACAGGGTCCTGACCTTACGAACACCTTGCTGGGTGTACTCCTCAGATTCCGACAGGAGCCAGTAGCAGTGATGGGGGACATCGAAGGAATGTTCCATCAAGTAAGAATACCTAAACATGACGTGGACTTCCTCAGATTCCTGTGGTGGCCAGACGGGGACACCAACCAACCGCTAGCAGAGTACCGGATGACGGTGCATCTCTTTGGAGCGGCCTCATCCCCGAGCTGCGCCAATTTCGCACTGAAGCGGACAGCCGATGATAATGAAGGAAAGTGTAGTGCTGAAGTTCTCAACACCATTCGTCACAACTTCTACGTAGACGACTGCCTCAAATCTGTCCGAAGCGAGAGCCAGGCGATCTGTCTGGTGAAAGAGCTCAGATCAGTATGCACCACAGGTGGATTTAGACTCACCAAATGGACCAGTAACAGTCGAGCAGTCCTTGCCTCTGTTCCAGCTGAAGAGAGGGCAAAAGAGGTCAAAGATCTAGACCTCGACAAAGACAAACTGCCGATGGAAAGGGCTCTTGTCATGCGATGGGACATTGAGTCAGACACGTTCTTCTTCGCGATCACCCCGAAACAACAATCGGTCACCCGCAGAAGCATTTTGTCTGTGTTGAACTCAGTATACGATCCTCTCGGGTTCATAGCACCAGTCATGCTGACAGGGAAAGGAATACTGCAGGACCTGTGCAAACTGAATTGTGGATGGGATGAATCGATACCAACTGCTTACACAGCGAGATGGAAGGAGTGGCTTAAAGATCTTAACCTGATTTCCAGTCTAAGAATCAAGAGATGCTTTAAGCCACCAGATTTTGAAGTTACTCGAGCACAGATGCACCACTTCTGCGATGCAAGTGAAAGAGGTTACGGGACAGTCAGCTATTTGAAGCTGACCAGTAACAACGGACTACCTCACATGGTGTTTGTGATCGGGAAGGTCAGAGTTGCACCTTTAAAGGTGGTGACAATCCCAAGACTGGAGCTTGCCAGTGCAGTCCTTGCTGCTAGGATGGACAGGATGTTAAGGAGAGAGCTCGAGTCAACCCTCGGAGACTCAGTTTTCTGGACCGACAGCACCGCCGTATTAAAATATATCCAAAATGACAGCAGAAGGTTTCAGACCTACGTGGCTAACAGAGTGACCACTATTCGGGATCTGACACACAAAGGCCAATGGCGCCACATAAAGACTGGACTCAACCCTGCAGACAATGCATCAAGAGGCATGAAAGCTGAGAAGTTCCTTCAAGAAGGACACTGGCTAAGGGGTCCAAGTTTTCTGATGCAACCGGAAACAGACTGGCCAGTGATCCGGGTACCACCCACACTGTCCGACGGTGACCCGGAGGTCAGGAAGGTGGCTGGAGCTTTCACTACAAGTGCACTGCAGATTCAAAGTCCACTGACTCGTCTAATTGAGCATTTCTCATCATGGGACAAATTGATTCGATCATCAGCCTGGCTCTTAAGATTCAAAGAACGGCTGAGACAATTGAACCTAAAAAAGAAAAAACCGAGCAACTCGGACCCACCTAGGTCACGGCTGTCTGTGGAGGATTTAGGGAAGGCCGAACAAGCACTTGTGTCCTACGTTCAACAACAATCCTTCCAAGATGAGGTGACCTCTCTACAAAAGGGCTTACCCGTAAAGAAAAACAGTAGGATCTACAGACTAGATCCCATCCTCCAGCAGGGTATCCTGAGAGTTGGCGGCAGACTAAGCAAGCTGGCAATGCCAGAGGAAACCAAACATCCGGCCATTTTGCCCAAGGACAGTCATCTGTCAAAGATACTGCTACACCACACACACGCCTCAATGGGTCATTGTGGAAGAAATCAAATGATCGCAAAACTCAGAACAAAATACTGGATCCTTAGAGCAAATTCCGCTGCGAGAAGGATAACACGGGATTGTGTACTCTGCAGGAGATGGCATGGCACCGCAATGACACAAAAGATGTCCGACCTACCTCTTCACAGGATAACACCTGACTTGCCACCCTTTACCCATACGGGACTGGACTACTTTGGGCCCATAGAAGCCAAGCGGGGCCGCAGCAAAGTAAAAAGATATGGAGCCTTGTTTACGTGCCTCGCATGCAGAGCCGTACACCTGGAGATGGCCTACTCAATGGATACAGACTCCTGCATTTCTGCACTCCGACGTTTTATCTGCAGACGAGGCCAAGTGAAGGAGATTGTTTCTGACAACGGCACAAATTTCGTTGGGACAGAACGAGAGCTTCGCGAAGCATTTACCCACCTTGACCTCAGCAAAATCCAGCATTCGATGCACGCTGTAGGTATCAAATGGACATTCAATCCACCCTATGGTCCTCATCATGGAGGTGTATGGGAGCGGCTCATCCGGATAATCAAAAGGATTCTCTACTCCATCACAAGGGAACAGACCCTGGATGACGAAAGTCTCCAAACCACTCTATGCGAAGTAGAGGCAATCATGAATGACCGGCCCATCACAGTCCTATCTCAGGATGTGAAAGACCCAGAACCCCTGACACCCAACCACCTGCTTCAAATGAAGCGAATGCCGACTCTTCCACCTGGACTCTTTGACAAAAGTGACACCTATTCCAGAAGAAGATGGAAACAGACCCAATATATAGCTGATCTCTTCTGGAAACGCTGGACACGAGAGTACCTCCCGTTGCTACAGGAGAGGCAGAAATGGAATGAAACTAAAAGGAATCTAAAGCATGGAGACATAGTGCTGATCATTGATGAGAGCTCACCACGCAACTCCTGGCCCATGGGCAGAATCACGGAAATCTTCCCCGACAAAAAAGGACATGTACGTCGAGTCAAGATCAGGACACAAAATGGCACCTTGGAAAGGCCCATAACAAAGCTGTGCCTTCTACAGAACATGACTTGATGAGACAAGTCCCTTTTGCCCTTTTTCATATTTGACACTTGAAGAGACTTTAGTTGAACCTTTTCTCTCCTTTTTTCTTCTCTTCTCAAAAACCTTTTTCGTTGAACCTTTTGCCGAGATCCTATGAACTTGTTTTGCGAAATGGACTAGCGGAAACTAAATGGATTACATTTTTTGGCTTATTTTTGAAATTCTATGGACACGTGATAGTCTTGAATATTGTCACAAAGGACTCTTAAGAATAGGCTTCCTATGTATAAATGTATGAATCGCCCTATACCGGTCAATTAGGGGCCGGAGTGTAGAAGCCATTACTCTGATTTGTGTTTTACCTGTACCTTCTATACTTTTGAGGTCTTTATAGTCATGCTACCGATTGTACATCAAACCATGCTAATTATGATTTACTGTTGAACCTGCTAAGATGTTACTGCCGTTTATAATGATTATGATGCAATGATGACGTCAGGGGGCGGTAACTCTTTATGTAGACCTCACCTGAGGACGTGCAGGTGTGTTCGTTCGACTAGAGAGCGGAAGGGCTAACTATTTTCAACCGCATTACGCACTACGCATTACGCATTACGAAACCGCATTAGGAGACAAAGCGGGTTTTCTGTTTAAGATTATTTCCATGTATGCTTCTGATGCTGTTCTGGAATAAAAGGAAGATTTGAAATGACACTACGAGAGAATGCGCGTTAATCGACCGACCGCTCCTACACTCACTAAATAACAAAAGACGAAGTGTGGCCAGAGCCAGTCTCTACACCAAGCTAAGCTAAGTTATGCTAAGCTAAGCTAAGCGTCTCCTGGCTGTAGCTTCATATGTACGGTAGACATGAGAGCGGGAATCAATCTTCTCATCTCACTCTTTGCAAGAAAGCAAACAATCTCCCAAAATGATCTTCAAGGAGAAGAGCGATGGGGCTTTCTTTACACGGCAACTGCAGATATTTGACGTCTGTTATTTTGATCGTTTATTCTGTCGTCTAATGAAACGGATCACGAGACGAGATTAGTTAAAAACAGGCTCGTAACTGGTCCAAGAGTGATGAACAAAGAGCGCTTGATACGCAATCGTGTCGAACATGTGTTTCAGTTTAGATATCAGGAGATTTACACGTGAAGTTCTGCGTTAAATCTCATCTCTGAGCTCCGTCACATCCACCTGTTGGTGCATTCAGCTCGTTAAACACACACACACACACACACACACCTGCCCTGTGTTCATCACATCCACCTGCACACACAAAGAACAGGACATGAATGCACATGCAGCACCAGTCATATGCAAATACATGTGAGCACACACTCCTGTACTCACAGAGACTCAGCGAGTCTCTCTGATCACTCTTCATACGTCGTTTCCTCTCAACGCTGTAACTCACGTTGTGATGAGTCAGCGGTCCTCAAGCCTTTGGGATGTTTGGTGTTACAGGCTGCGTTATATTCCAGACACTCGCATTTAATCAGCTGCTACGTCTCGTACAAAGAGACCTATAAAACAACAACATGTTCATTCACAGAACAAATCACACGATATTGTGTTGAGCGCTAATTAGACAATTAGGCAAATATTGCACCTGTTTGTCATCAGCCGGGCTGCACTCAGTGTTCATAGCTATCCCTAAATATATGTAATGTGATGCGTAGATATGACACAACACATTCATATGCTTCATATAACCACGAATAATACGGTGAATCTCACACACGGAGCGTTCATTCTGTGCTCTTTGTTCCTCACTCTACACGTCGAGTTGGTGTTTGGTGAGGAACAGACCGGAGAGCTCATGTTCTCCTGTGTGCTTCAGGGAACAGCTTCTCTGCTCTCGCTGCGTTTCGTGTGAACATTCGTTTCCTGTCTGACTTCAGAGCATCGATGACCGGAGCTCGCGGGAGGATCGGGTCGCTCTCTTTACACTTCTCTTTGTGTTCTGTCTCTTCTCTTCTCTGACATGTGTCCCGCTGTGAGCTCATGACTTTCATAGTGACGGTGAGACGCACACACAGCTGGTGAACGGTTCCACCGACTGAAATACAATAGAAGCTAAATAATTACCTCCCGAGGACAAAAGACAGCGTGTCCCTGGTGTATGTGAACATGTATTTGACCAACTGGGACGTCATCTGGTCCCAACACATCTGGCTCCTCTTCAGTTCACGACCACTGAAAGCCATTTGGAGATGGACTGGATTTTGACGATCTTTATGTTCCTGATCAAGTTCTTCTGGTCCTGATCCCAATCCGAGTCCTTTGATGTTGAGTGTCTGGCGATACTGATCTGATATTTATGTTTACACAGCAAGCAGAAAATATTAAATACTGATTAAATATGCATGCGGCTCATTGAAGCCTTCTGAATCTGACAGAAGCTACAAACACTGAAGGTCCTTGTTCAAAACCATGAAGCAGATCAGTTTAAGTTGTTGAAATGAAATGAAAGTTGCACTCGAGGGGAAAAGCAACTCCTGAAATTGACGTGATGTGATCAGCTGAGGGGAAGATGCATCACTTCGTTCGATTGGTTGGTTTGTGTGAACTCGTCGTGTTAGGTTTAGCCAACAGAAGTATTTGGTTTGAGTGAAAATAAGCACGTGATTGGTACTGTGATCCCCGTCAGCATGAGCCAGCTGTTCACCGTGCACAGAGAAGTCAGCGCTGGTTCATTCGACATGGAACCTCCGTACCTCAGTCACGCTTCCACAGCTATTTGAACCCAAACAACGATTGTTACTTCGACGTTGTTTTGTTGCCTAACTAAGTTGTTTCCTGCGAAGAAGTTTATTTTGAAAAGACTGTATTCATTTAACAAGCAGACATTGAGAATTCTCAATAAAGTTCATTGCAGAGAAGAAACTCTCTCTTGTCTCGCCCTCGGTGGGAAATATAAAAAATGCTTCTCCTCCAATTGTTCTTCTGCTGCTGCTTTGTCACAATATTGAGATCCAGAAAGCCGACTCATTGCAGTCTGTAGTAAATCACTGCCTGCTCATTTTATGAGGCTATCGTGGCTCTTAGCTGCATGATTATTACTCCTGATCGTAATGCACTGGCTGGGAGCGCTGTGACAGAAATGCATTCATTCCACTCGAGACTTTTCATTGCAGCTGCACTTGGTTACGTTGCTGACGTATTGCTCCGCACTGCGGGTGATGAATGTGTTGCTCTTTCACTTCCTGCATGAATGAGTCAGCACATTCACTGTGGATGCATTGTACCGATATTTAGGATTACATAGAATAGAGAAATAACTAAATACACGTTTCCATGGTTACACTGGGGTCTTTTTTCTCTTTCTTCAAGCTGCAACTTAAATCACGTTTTACATGATAGTCACAAACACACTGAGGCTTTAATGCAAATTACACTCCAAAGAAAACACAATTATTGGAAGTGCACTTTCAAAAACTCGTCTTTTACCCAGGAGACCGTTATTCCAGCCCGTGTGAAACTAGAATTCAACGTTGATTTATTTCTCACGTTTCTTCTGTACTTCAGGAACACCACTTCAGTTGTTATTTTAACCCAAACGACGATCTTTTCTGAAAACCAAAAGTACTTTTATTGTCGAACCCTAACTAAGTAGTTTGTTGTCTAAACAGAAGGACTGTGCATTTAATCAGCGGACATTGACACGTGTTGCTGGCTTTTGATGGAAAACGCACAAAAAATTAGGAAAAACTTGTTTGTAAGATATCATACGAACTGTTGTATCAAGATATGTTGATCGCTAATGCAAAAAAATGCAAGTTTGTCCTGAGTTGATACCTACATGCTCAGTGGCGGTTTCAGGACATCTGAAGCTCTACATCAGTGGTGTCAAACATACGGCCCGCGGGCCGGATCCGGACCGCCACGTCATTTTATTTGGCCCGCGAATCCGCCAGATAAAAAAAATTATAATTTAAGTTAGATTTCATAATTAAAATATCCCCATAGTCGAAATGATGAGATAGAAAGTCGAAATGATGAGATACTTAAACACACAGTCATAGAAGCAGCTCTTTGGCTGTTACTGTACACTTGGAATGGAAATGTATTGTGAGTACATTGAAGACTACTTTAAGCGTGGCTTTACAACACATGAAATACTTCATGTGGGATTGTGCAACTGCACCCTTGAAAGGATTTTACGCTTTGAACAAAGTTATTGTAATAACTTGTTTGATATTTGCCTTTGATATTTTCGTTAATAGTTTGATCTTTGATAGAGTAATGTGGGTTTCTGAACCCTAAATTAAAAGGATTTAAGTTATAATAAATGTGATGAAATATATTTTACATGTATATAACTGCATGTACAATATTTTAACACTTGAATAAACAATAATCAAATGCAGAGACAGTTATTTACCAATATGTTAGGAGTAGTTACATTTAGGCAAGGCAAGGCAAGTTTATTTGTATAGCACATTTCAACAACAAGGTAATTCAAAGTGCTTCACATAAAACCATTAAAAGCATCAAAACACAAGGCAAAAGAAAAGGAGATTTAAAAACAATTAAAGAAACAGTGTAAGAAATAAAATGCAGTAGTAAAATGCAGAAATGCAGGAAATTGATTAATATATTAATTGAATGTGGTTCAATTAAAGGCAGCAGCAAACAGAAAGGTCTTCAATCTTGATTTAAATGAGCTGAGGGTCTCAGCAGACCTGCAGCTTTCTGGGACTTTGTTCCAGATATGTGGAGCAGAAAAACTGAACGCTGCTTCTCCATGTTTAGTTCTGACTCTGGGAACAGAAAGTAGACCGGTCCCAGACGACCTGAGGGGTCGTGATGGTTCATAAGGTAGCAGCAGATCGGAGATGTATTTTGGTCCTAAACCATTCAGTGCTTTGTAAACCAACAGCAGGATTTTAAAGTCAATTCTTTGTTGGACAGGAAGCCAGTGCAAAGACCTCAGAACTGGAGTGATGTGATCCACCCTCCTGGTCTTAGTGAGGACTCGAGCTGCAGCGTTCTGAATCAGCTGCAGCTTTCTGACGGATTTTTTACAGAGACCTGTAAACACACCGTTACAGTAGTCCAGTCTGCTGAAGATAAATGCGTGGACAAGTTTTTCCAAATCCTGTTGAGACATAAGTCCTCTAATCCTTGATATATTCTTCAGGTGATAGGAGGCTGATTTTGTAATTGTCTTGATATGGCTGTTCAGGTTGAGGTCTGAATCCATAACTACACCTAGATTTCTGGCTTGGTTTGTGGGTTTTAACATCAGTGACTGAAGCTGAGCGGTGATTTTCAATTGTTCAATTGTTTACACAGTCTTATGCTGCGTTCACACCAAACACGTCGCGAATTATTCGTGCCAGTAGATTACATGCAAAGTCTTTGCACAGACGCGATGAGCCATCGCAAATTGGCGCCGCACGATGGATGCGAATTCGCGTCAAACGCCTCACCCCAAACGCGTGAGTTGAAATTTTTCAACTTCTGCGAAATAATCGCGTGACGCTGTGGCGCGATAGCCTATCAGCGTTGAGTTGCTCCTCCTGTCATCACTGACATCCTGCCGTTGTTGAATCAGGAAATAAATACTGTAGCCGTCTGTGTTCGCCCAGAGCTCTACGATCAAATCGGCGTCATCACGTAGTTATTTCTGAGTCCCTTTTTGTCGGTTTATTGCCGTTAAATCGCAGCCAAATCAGTTTATTTCGTGTTTATACAGCTGTAGTAAACAGCGACGTGTGGCTTGCTAGACACAGTGAATACAGCTCGATACAATGTTATGAACTAGACATGACGGCGTTTAGTTTCCCGGGATATCTGTGACTTCCACAACACCTACTAAGCAGACATAGAGGTTCTTTTTTCCATGGTTAATGGCGGACAGTTGAACGGCTTTCAGGGCGATAAGCCACGCCCCCTCTCCGGCGCGTCCAGCGCGAATCACGCGAATGAACACAAATAGTCCCCGGCGAGACCGGCGCCGTGAATGGCGTGAATGACGCGAATACGCGGCGCGATGAATTCGCGATGCGTTTGGTGTGAACGCAGCATTACATTTACAGCCGGCCCTTTGAGGGCGACCGTGGTGCTGATGTGGCCCAGAGTGAAGATGAGTTTGACACCCCTGCTCTACATTGTCAGACAAGGCCAAACTAACTTTCATCAACTCAAGAAGACAGTAAACTTCTTGTAACTTTCTGAAACGACCCGACAATCGCGGCCACTTCCCTCAGGAAGTAGAAAGTAGTGTGAAAGTAGACGGGATTTGAACTGTCTGTACAAACCTGTTTGCTGTCATTCCCGTGTTGAGACTAAAAGCAGAAAGAGTTCTTGGGCTGCGAGACTGTAATGGCAGTTTTCTTTTGCCCCGTCTTGAAGTGTGGCCATGTGGAAGAAGTAGGAACTCTAAACCTGATAGACAGCATGTTATACTAAATTGTTAATTTGAAGGATGCTGATGTGTGCTTTTTGGCAGCTATGTTATGCATTCATGTCTTTCTCTTGCACTTTGTCTTTTGATGTTTAATATAAAGCGCTTTGAATTGCCTTGATGCTGAAATGTGCTTTATAAAATTGCCTTTCCTTAATCAACCACCCGACTTTATGCATTAAAGTAGCACAGTGTCAGGAAGACAGGAAGGACAGAGACAGACTGAGTGTCTTTGAGAGAAAGAGACGGGAAGAGAAGGTGCAAGGTGACGGAAATAAAGAAAGACTTTGGAGGAGTTTTTCTTTTTCTAACTACATTTAGGTCTCATCTTGTTGCGTCACAGATATTAGATATGGTTATGGTATGTCGACGCCGTCTCGTCTTCGTCTCTTCCTCGTCTTCGTCTCTTCGTCCTGGAAAAGAAGATCGGTGAGGAACATCTGGAACAGGCAGCGTGTTGACTGCTGCTGTTGTTTTTAGCATGTTGGCTCATGTTTCAGGAATCATTTCATAACAGTGTGTTAGATAAAGTTCTACGAACTATAAGTCTGGAAAAACAACGACACGTAAACAATACGGTCAGATTTCAAACCCCATGAACAAGTGTGAAAGTCTCTTCTTGATGTTGGAAACAAGAGTTAAAAAGCTGAAGTCCACTTCGTTTACTGATTGAAGTTTAATATGAAGTTCACGTGATGACAGACGTTGGTCCCTCGACTGTTGACTGATTGAATGATTATTGTAGATATAAAAGGAGCAGGATCTGAGATCCACTTTGCTTTTCTCACGTGCAACAGCCGGGCATCTCCATGGTGGTGAATGAAGTCTAATCATGTCAAAGTGCTGCTGCATTTTGCAGCACTGAAGCCCGACGTCTCCTCACGGCAGCGTCTCTGAACTTCCTGGGAGAAAAGTTTTTTTATTCGACAGTTAAGTGAGATTTATTTTGGTGCTAAAGTCCAGAAACAAACTCACTCTGCTCATTAGGAATGAACGTAAACCAGTCTGTACTGCAGCAGTTCACACACACACACGCACGCACACACACGCACGCACACACGTGTGTGTGCGTGTGTGTGTGTGCGTGTGTGTGTGCATGTGTGTGTGTTGCAGCTCCACTATTAATATGGGCCTAATGGAGCCCAATGGGAGCTGCAGTGTTCCCTCTGAAAATGATTTAATTACATTTGCAAAGTGGATGAGTCTGGAGGGAGTGTTTGCTGCGTCAGGGCTTTTGGCACACACGCGCACGCACACACGCACGCACACACACACACACACACACACACACACACACACACACACACACACACCACCCTGTCAAGACCAGGAAGAGACGTGGTCTTTCAATTAGTCTGATTGGCCGAATGCGGCCTGACGTCTGGAGGCAGTGTTTTATTGGCTCTCTGTTCCTCTCCTTTCTCTCTTCCTTCTTTCTCCTCTTTATTTTTCTCTCACTCTCTAGATTGCTTTCTTTTCTTTCTTTTCTTTGAGCTCCATTCCTCTTCATATCTGTTAACCCTTCCTCTCTCTGCACACCTCTTACTCACCTTCCTCCCTTCTTGTCTGTGTTCATCTCACTCATGCATCGCTGCATGATATCATTCGTAATCGTGTACAGTGAAGTGTTTGTGTTTGTAGAAAGAGGTATGATTTCAGACTTCACACACATCTGGTTTCTTGGTCTGATGTATTTCCATGTTTTTATTTGTATAACAATAACACTGAACCTCTAGGTGAGGGTGCACTGTTCATTGCTCCAACATATGAAGAGTATTGGACATCGTGATCTCATGTTTTAGCTGAACACCTTCATAGTTGTGAGCCTTGAAATAAGGCTCATGGTTCGTCCTCTCATAAGCATGAATGTGCTCTTGAAAAGTCATTTCAGTCTGTATCCTTTTATTATGAAATATGTTTTTTGTAAATTAGCTTGTAGTATGACAGTTTTGTCTTAAGAATATCGTCCCCAAAAATATTCCAAAATGAGACGCTGTCATCCTCTGGGGAGCAGAGCTCACTCAAGGTTTGCCTAATCGTGAAGTCAGAGGAAAGTTAAAGGATTTAAAAACAAGGACTCGTCTTTTGAATATCCCGTGACATCATATCAGAGGCTGAAGGTTCACCAAAGTCAAATAGCTTGATCCTCTGAGGACCAAGAATATAAGAAGCCAGTTTAACAGACGTCCAGCCATCGGTCTTCAAGACTCCTCGTGCACCGATGCTTCAAACAAAAAGCCCAAACGTTACCGGGATCTTGAGTGTGAAACATACGTAGAGATATCTTCCTCAAGGCAGCATGTTGATGTCATGTAAACTCACAGTTGTTCGCTGTATTTCATAATTGGTTTAGTCAGTTTTTGTTTGGTCTGTTTGAATGTGAAATTATCTGAGAAAATGCCAAATTTTCATGAATTTAAATGGAGCGTTTTCCGCTGAAAGAGTCATTTTACATGTCGCTGTGTTTGTGTTTGTGCAGGTTCTGGGATTACAGTAGGAGTCAGCCTCTTGTGGAGACCGTGGAACATCACTCAGAGTTTGTGTGTGGACTTGACTTTAACCTGCATATCCCCAACCAGGTAACACACACCCACACACACACACACACACACTGAACACACGTTGTATGGTTTAGAAGGACATTTTGAAAATCCACCAATTATTTTCATTTTGTTCATCTGCAATGAGCATTACCAGCATCACCAATACCGTCATCTGATTGTGTCTGATTTGGGTCATTTATATTTTACCAAAATGTCTTCCAGAGTTCCTCTCCCTCCCTTTACTCCCCCATTCGTCTTCCTGTGGAGTGTGTGGCTAACCACCGCATCAGTGTGTCCACATCCTGGTTTTCTATCCGTGGGTGTGTGTTTGCTGTAGTTCTTGAAATGGGGCCATCCGTCAATGTGTCGGCACACGGGCGGGCCGGGGTTAACCCGCGGTAACAGGGGGCCGTGTGGTCCGACGTGTCGGCACACGGGTGGGCCGGGGTTAACCCATGGTAACAGAGACGTGTGGTCCGACGTGTCGGCACACGGGTGGGCCGGGGTTAACCCACGGTAACAGAGACGTGTGGTCCGACGTGTCGGCACACGGGCGGGCCGGGGTTAACCCACGGTAACAGGGGGCCGTGTGGTCCGACGTGTCGGCACACGGGCGGGCCGGGGTTAACCCACGGTAACAGAGACGTGTGGTCCGACGTGTCGGCACACGGGCGGGCCGGGGTTAACCCACGGTAACAGAGACGTGTGGTCCGACGTGTCGGCACACGGGCGGGCCGGGGTTAACCCACGGTAACGGGGCCGTGTGATCCGACGTGTCGGCACACGGGCGGGCCGGGGTTAACCCGCGGTAACAGAGAGCCGTGTGATCCGACGTGTCGGCACACGGGCGGGCCGGGGTTAACCCACGGTAACAGGGGGCCGTGTGGTCCGACGTGTCGGCACACGGGCGGGCCGGGGTTAACCCACGGTAACAGAGAGCCGTGTGGTCCGACGTGTCGGCACACGGGCGGGCCGGGGTTAACCCACGGTAACAGAGACGTGTGGTCCGACGTGTCGGCACACGGGCGGGCCGGGGTTAACCCACGGTAACAGAGACGTGTGGTCCGACGTGTCGGCACACGGGCGGGCCGGGGTTAACCCACGGTAACAGAGACGTGTGGTCCGACGTGTCGGCACACGGGCGGGCCGGGGTTAACCCACGGTAACAGGGGGCCGTGTGATCCGACGTGTCGGCACACGGGCGGGCCGGGGTTAACCCACGGTAACAGAGAGCCGTGTGATCCGACGTGTCGGCACACGGGCGGGCCGGGGTTAACCCGCGGTAACAGAGAGCCGTGTGATCCGACGTGTCGGCACACGGGCGGGCCGGGGTTAACCCACGGTAACAGGGGGCCGTGTGGTCCGACGTGTCGGCACACGGGCGGGCCGGGGTTAACCCACGGTAACAGAGACGTGTGGTCCGACGTGTCGGCACACGGGCGGGCCGGGGTTAACCCACGGTAACAGGGGGCCGTGTGGTCCGACGTGTCGGCACACGGGCGGGCCGGGGTTAACCCACGGTAACAGAGACGTGTGGTCCGACGTGTCGGCACACGGGCGGGCCGGGGTTAACCCACGGTAACAGAGACGTGTGGTCCGACGTGTCGGCACACGGGCGGGCCGGGGTTAACCCACGGTAACGGGGCCGTGTGATCCGACGTGTCGGCACACGGGCGGGCCGGGGTTAACCCGCGGTAACAGAGAGCCGTGTGATCCGACGTGTCGGCACACGGGCGGGCCGGGGTTAACCCACGGTAACAGGGGGCCGTGTGGTCCGACGTGTCGGCACACGGGCGGGCCGGGGTTAACCCACGGTAACAGAGAGCCGTGTGATCCGACGTGTCGGCACACGGGCGGGCCGGGGTTAACCCACGGTAACAGAGACGTGTGGTCCGATGTGTCGGCACACGGGCGGGCCGGGGTTAACCCACGGTAACAGAGACGTGTGGTCCGACGTGTCGGCACACGGGCGGGCCGGGGTTAACCCACGGTAACAGAGACGTGTGGTCCGACGTGTCGGCACACGGGCGGGCCGGGGTTAACCCACGGTAACAGGGGGCCGTGTGATCCGACGTGTCGGCACACGGGCGGGCCGGGGTTAACCCGCGGTAACAGAGAGCCGTGTGATCCGACGTGTCGGCACACGGGCGGGCCGGGGTTAACCCACGGTAACAGAGACGTGTGGTCCGACGTGTCGGCACACGGGCGGGCCGGGGTTAACCCACGGTAACGGGGCCGTGTGATCCGACGTGTCGGCACACGGGCGGGCCGGGGTTAATCCGCGGTAACAGAGAGCCGTGTGATCCGACGTGTCGGCACACGGGCGGGCCGGGGTTAACCCACGGTAACAGGGGGCCGTGTGGTCCGACGTGTCGGCACACGGGCGGGCCGGGGTTAACCCACGGTAACAGAGAGCCGTGTGGTCCGACGTGTCGGCACACGGGCGGGCCGGGGTTAACCCACGGTAACAGAGACGTGTGGTCCGACGTGTCGGCACACGGGCGGGCCGGGGTTAACCCACGGTAACAGAGACGTGTGGTCCGACGTGTCGGCACACGGGCGGGCCGGGGTTAACCCACGGTAACAGGGGGCCGTGTGGTCCGACGTGTCGGCACACGGGCGGGCCGGGGTTAACCCACGGTAACAGAGACGTGTGGTCCGACGTGTCGGCACACGGGCGGGCCGGGGTTAACCCACGGTAACGGGGCCGTGTGATCCGACGTGTCGGCACACGGGCGGGCCGGGGTTAACCCGCGGTAACAGAGAGCCGTGTGATCCGACGTGTCGGCACACGGGCGGGCCGGGGTTAACCCACGGTAACAGGGGGCCGTGTGGTCCGACGTGTCGGCACACGGGCGGGCCGGGGTTAACCCACGGTAACAGGGGGCCGTGTGGTCCGACGTGTCGGCACACGGGCGGGCCGGGGTTAACCCACGGTAACAGAGACGTGTGATCCGACGTGTCGGGTAAAGAGGCACTGAATTCAACAGGCCACTCGTGTCTAATTCAGTTTTTCAAGCTAATTTGGAGAGAAGGTGAAAGAAAGTGTGGTGAAAATGACAACAAGCAGAAATCAGCTTGAATATACTGGATCAGTGCGTGGGAACTGGTGACAAAACTCATAATGGGAAGGACGCTGTGATTTGAGTGTTAGCATTAGCTGCAGTTGTTTGCAGACTTTTGTACTTAAAGTGGTTTAAGGAAAACTTCTCTTAAAATGCCTCGAGGCTTTTTAGTGTTGTTGTAGTTTCCTCTGACCTCATCCCCTAAGAGCAGCTTTGCATGTTTTATTCCATTAACTACAAACGGTGCATACACCACTGCTCACCATCTCCCAGAGCGCACCATTCGTTTTGAGATTCATTTCTTACCTTCAGCTGTCGGATTCGGTTCATTTCGGTAACGCTTTGGAAATCGACTTGTAGAGCCAGGTTTGAAAACTCTCCCGTGAGACTCCAACACCCACGATGTGAGTCGACTGCCAAACCAAAACCAGAAATAAATGTTGTCTTGATGGTGGTGCTGAAAACGTTTCAGCTCGCAGCAATGATAAGAAATCAGCTTCTGGGCTCAAACATCAGATTTGATGGCATATGCTCCACAAATAGCTGCTACACAACTTGTTTATCTGTTCTTCTGTTGAAGTGATCACCACTCATAAACATGTGGAATCTGTGAAGAGCGGACATCTCGCTACTTTAAATGGTTACAAGCCAAAACGAGGAGCTAGAACTTGTAAAATCACTGACATGATCCTTTACATTTTGGTTTGTGCATCATTGGAATACTTCATCCAGGACACATTCTTTAACTCGGACAAAATAAAACACTGCTGTTCTAGACTCCCTCTGAGCCATTGAGCTCTATTAAAACACACCAATGAGCCTCACTGTTCACACGCTGAAGTTTATTCTAGTGCACCAAATGTGGATTCATCCGCCGCTGAAAGTAGCCCCCAACAAATTCAACTATTTGTGTTTGTAAAGAGTTACGTCTTCAGTGGGAACCAACGGGCTGAGAGTCACAGACAGGAAGTCAAAAGGTATTGAGAGACTAACACATTGTTGGTTTTGGGCTTTTCATGAACAGAACCAGACTTGCTTTTGTTTTGCTGCAGAGTTGCCATCACATGAAGCTTCCTGCCTCCACTCTGCACTTCCACTCCACAGCTTCACTTCATTTCACTTCTTCAACACCTTCTATCAAGAGTTTTCACACAGAACTAATAATAGCTCGCTGGAAAATCAGAGTCGGGACTTTTTCCAGAGCAGCGATAATGACGAGGTGGAAGTGCGTACGTGATAACGCCTCACAAGCTGGGGGTTGAACCAACAACGTCACGGTAAACAGACAGTTTCCCGCGCCAACCAATCAGAGGGATCAAGCCGCCCCGACCGAGTTCCCCTTTTCAATCTGTTTATGTCTATAAGAGAGATTCAGTAATGAGCTGCATTGTCCTCGTTGTCAATGTTTGACAATATGTGTGTGTGTGTTGGGGGGGTAGAGGCAACAACAGTAATGAGATGTATTGTTAGTTACGCTGTTATCAGACATGTGATTAGAGCGAAACAGCCTGTAGAATAACACACACAGTGTTGAGAACACTTATATTGACCTCACACACCACAGCTCCTCTATTTTCAGTGTTTCTGTCACGCTTTGTGCCTCGGCCCACCCTCTCCATCTCTGTTGCTCTCGGCTTGACAAACACAGGACTGTCACCCAGGAGACC
>JAFEUB010001812.1:0-27500 GCA_024529925.1 Ophthalmolycus amberensis | reverse complement strand
GACCGCTGGAGGACGTAAATGCTGCAAAACATATACGGCAAAAAAGGACAATACAACAAAAATTGTACCAATTGTTGCAGTTGAGCGACTCGGTGTCCTTTCCAACATGAATCCCATCCACAAGCTCTATATTCAGCTTGGCCTTTTCCATTAAAGGAGTCAATCTGCATCGTTCTGTCCTTGAGACATGGATGTGTACAGTAGTGGTGAGTGATGACAGAAAGAGGATGAACTTCACTCAATGAGGGTACGTCTATGTCGTTGAGAATCACAGACATACAGTGTGTCCTCAGCTTTAGCATCCACTCCTGGAAAAGGCAGCAATGAAGAAACAAAAAGGAGGAAAGAAAAGGACAGACGACAGATTTTAGTCTTTAGAAGTGGAGACCGGCGGCCAGTCGGCCTCCTCTCTAAATGTCTTTGTCCCAGAACGGATAATGCGAGGTAGTTTAGGTGGAACACTTTGATGTAAGTGTGTGCCAGAGGAGACGCAGAGTCTGTCCTCCTTCAGTGTCCACGCTTCACCTGCAGCACCGAGACACTGAGATCTCAGAGCGGTCGAGGTTATTTCAGCTGGAAGCTCGAGTGTTGTTGCTCTTAAAAAAACAAGACTCCTGCTTCATACCTCTCATTCAGTCCAAATGGTCTTTAAAAGTCATTTCTTTTGAAATGGTGACAAACCAAAGCAAGTTCATGCCAAACGAAAAGGTGTAGGTTGAAGCCTCGGTTTACTACACTTCCCCTTTTTATATTCATTACCATATCTGGACTGAGGAGGAGTGACGTATACGTCTCTGGTAGAGACCTGTCAATCAGCGTGTAGCCCCGCCCTAAAGCATCCCCTGCTTTATGGTCTGTGTGACTCTAAATGGACCATAATGTACTAAATGAACATCATGCTGTATTGAAGAAGACTTGAAACTAGAGATTGAGACCATAAACTCATGTTTACAATGTTTACTGAGGTAATAAATCAAGAGAGAAGTAGAGTCATTTTCTCATAGACCTCTATGCAACCAGACTTCTCTTCAGACTCTTTGACGCCTCCTTGTTTTAACGGTGTGCGTGTTGTGTGTTGGCTGCAGGTGGTGGACTGTTCCTGGGATGAGACGGTGAAGATCTACACACCTGCCTGTCTGTCTGTTGGATCACACGATACAGCACCATAGAACACACACACACACACATAATTACTTATGATTGACTTCCTGTCTACCCCTCTTGTGTGGATAAAGTAATTTACCCCACACAAAGACACACTCATATATATTTGCTTTGAATTTCCAATATTTCTGAAATAATAAATTGTACAGAGAAAAGAACATAAAGAAAGTGACGTTCACTGTGCTCGTATCAGAGTAAAACCACAGCCTGAGTTTTCTTTACTTTCCCTCTCAGTGAGTCACTTCATTTATTTAAAGTCTTTAAAGAGTCGTTGTGGTAATTAATCACAGCAGCTCACAAGCAGAGTCTGCATTGATTTTCATCCTATTTTCTAATATTTAGCTGAATGCCTCCATATTTTATTTAATATTCAGCATCTATCCAGTTATATTCACTTTGGGACCCAATGGTGTAACCCTTATCATAACTGCTACCTGCCTAACTACAGTGCTAACTCTCATTTCTGTCCTGATAATAACCCTGAACTTTAAACCGAATCTAAACCCTGAAATGAACAGTTCATCTTGTGTTGTCCCCAGATGGAGGTCCCCAGATAAGAGTCCCCACAAAGTGATAAAAACACACACACACACACACACACACACACACACATCTTCAACAGCAGGCTTTGGGGAAAGTTCCACCGATATTGCACTTTGATTGTAGTTCCCATCCTGAATCAACTCTAAAATGTTTGATTGATTCTTGATGAGGGCGTCGTGAATGAATTATGGAAATGAGAAAGTTTTACATCCATAATATCCGTGTCATTATCCGTCTTCTTCCTTTATCGCTGATATTCTTGTTTTAAAATGTCAACTGTGACTAATTTCACCAGTGAAATGCCATCAGTGCTGATGATGTGTATGTGATGTGCCTTCAATAAAGATGCAAATATCACATGAAGATGTTGATATTATCAAGAGAAACACTCATATTCATCTTATTATCTGATCATAACAGTCACACCATGTTCATTCAGATATTTGGTTTTCTTTTTACAGATATTTTAATATTGTTTAATGTTATTTGCAACACAATTCTTTCACTAAAAGAACATTCGTTGATTATTGTTTCCAGTACAAATATGAATACTACCGTGTAGAAGTACTCTGTTACAAGTACAAGTCCTGCATTCAAAATGTCAATAAAACCCAAAAGTATTAACATCACAAATATACTTAAAGGACCAAAAGTTAAAGTGCTCATCCTGCAGAATACTAAATATTATATTACTGAATTATGGAGTAGAAGTACAAATTAGCATTAAATGGAAATACTCAGGAAAGGTACAAATACCTCAAAAAGTACATTACTTCCACCACAACTGAAGCGTGCAGTCAGCGTGTCATAAAAGAGGCTTAAAAAGCTGAAACGTTGCTGATGATTTGTCTCTTATTGCACATAATAATGTGATCAATATAAAACATGTTATTAGTGGAGCTTGATATTAATCTACAGCCTCAGAAAGGAACCAAACATGATGGGCTGGAGGTGTTTCTATTATTGCGTCCACCCCTCCGCCAAGACTCCAGTTGTGCATCGAGGATCCTCTGGAATGTGCCAGGCGATGATGATGATGATGTGTGTGTGTGTGTGTGTAGTACGGAGCTCCCCCACTCTTCCTCGCTGCAGCCAATCACAGCTCTCCATTCTGATGATGCGTGAAGGTTTCCTCAGCAGGGAAAACCCGGCTCACTCTGCTGGTAAGAACACGCTGAAGACAGATACTCTTCGTCACTCCTCCTCCTCCTCCATCTCTCCTCCTCGTCCTCCTTCTCCTCTCCTTCTCGTCCTCTCCTCCTCTTCCTCCTTTCTTTCCTGTCGTTTTATCATCTTTCCGTCACGATCTTCATCTCCTCTCATCTTTTCTTTTTCTTTTATCCGTTTTTTCCTCCTCGTTTCCTTTGCTCCTCCCTCTTTACTTTCTGTCTCTCCTCGTTTCCTTTGCTCCTCCCTCTTTACTTTCTATCTCTCCTCGTTTCCTTTGCTCCTCCCTCTTTACTTTCTATCTCTCCTTGTTTCCTTTGCTCCTCCCTCTTTACTTTCTATCTCTCCTCGTTTCCTTTGCTCCTCCCTCTTTACTTTCTGTCTCTCCTCGTTTCCTTTGCTCCTCCCTCTTTACTTTCTATCGCTCCTCGTTTCCTTTGCTCCTCCCTCTTTACTTTCTGTCTCTCCTCGTTTCCTTTGCTCCTCCCTCTTTACTTTCTGTCTCTCCTCGTTTCCTTTGCTCCTCCCTCTTTACTTTCTGTCTCTCCTCGTTTCCTTTGCTCCTCCCTCTTTACTTTCTGTCTCTCGTCGTTTCCTTTGCTCCTCCCTCTTTACTTTCTGTCTCTCGTCGTTTCCTTTGCTCCTCCCTCTTTACTTTCTGTCTCCTCGTTTCCTTTGCTCCTCCCTCTTTACTTTCTGTCTCTCCTCGTTTCCTTTGCTCCTCCCTCTTTACTTTCTGTCTCTCCTCATTTCCTTTGCTCCTCCCTCTTTACTTTCTGTCTCTCCTTGTTTCCTTTGCTCCTCCCTCTTTACTTTCTGTCTCTCCTCGTTTCCTTTGCTCCTCCCTCTTTACTTTCTGTCTCTCCTCGTTTCCTTTGCTCCTCCCTCTTTACTTTCTGTCTCTCCTCGTTTCCTTTGCGCCTCCCTCTTTACTTTCTGTCTCTCCTCGTTTCCTTTGCTCCCCCCTCTTTACTTTCTGTCTCTCCTCGTTTCCTTTGCTCCTCCTTTCCTTCCCTTTCCTGTCCTTTACTTCATCTTCATCTTCCTTTTCTTTCCTTTTCTTTCCTTTCAAAAATAATCTGAAAATCTGTATTTTGAGATTCTTTCATTGTAAAAGAAAATCGACGTTTCCTTCATTCGCACATTAAACTATATAAGCTGGAAATTATTTTTTTTTTGATTTGATTGATATCTATTCTCTGTTAACTGCTTAATCACATGCACATTAAAAAAACAAGACTATTCGATTTATTTTAAGTTTAAATTGTTGAAATGATTTGAAAATGATTTTCTTTTCTTTTGTTCGACGCACATTGTTGTGAGGAGACAAAGCGATGACGTCAGAAGATATCAGCGCCGATCGTTCTCATTCAGCAGGTAACCCGAGCAGCAGCCTTCACATACGTCACATTGTAATTACTGGCTGGCTGCGCTACACTTTATATGTCTTCTCATTCATTCACCGTGATTATGTGCTCCATATTAATTCAGAAATGCATATTGGAACGGGGGAATTACTCCTAATCTATATTCGCTATAGTTTGTGGAATAATGGATACATGCGTTTGTGTTTTCTGGTCGAAATCCTCGGCCTCCGTCTTAATCTCCTCACGTTTGAAAAGAAAGAAAGCAGCGTCTCCGTCCTCCTCCGAGTGTCCAGCGTGTTAATTGAGAAGCAAATGGTCGGAGCTCGATAAGGAGGATCGTCCTCCTTCTGATGGAGCTGGGAACTGATTTTATGATGAAATATTTCAATTAAAACATCGTTCAAGTCATTTCCACGCCTGTTATGAGAGTGATGGAGGAGGAGGAGGAGGAGGAGGAAGAGGAGGAGGAGGAAGAGGAAGAAAAGGAGGAGGGTCTCATAATTATAAAGATGTCAGCGCTCCAGCCTGATGGCAAACATCCAAACATTTTTCATCTCCAGAGAGAAAAGCTGCTCTGTGTTTTCTGGCTTCGTCCCATGAAGAAGAATCTTAATGCTGCAGCTCAATGAATGCACACGATCATATTTATTATTATATTTGTGTCAACAGTTTGTCTTGCATTAGAGTCCCAATATCGTATTTAAAGGCGTCAGCTGGAGCAGATTGCTGTCTCCATCCTGAGGTCACATGATCACACCTGCATGTCTCAGGTGTGATCACTTCACCTTAAAGTGCGTGCGTTTGTGTGTGTGTGTGCGGGTGTGTGCATGCGTGCGTTTGTGTGTGTGAAGACAGTAAAATTCAGAGATGGAGAGAAAATATTGCTCATAGTTTAGCTTAGCATTCTGCTAACCTGCTGACTCTCGTTAAAGTTATTTTAAAGTGAATGTTCTTTTCATTCGTTTGTGAAGTTGAACGTCTGCAGTGTTTCTGTTGTCCTGATTATTTAAAGTTATTAAAATAACATGTTCCTGTTGTTTCTAAACGCATTGATGTAGTTTTTGTTGGAGCTGATGAGTTTATGTATCTGTGAGCTCATTTTAATATCACAGAGGATTTACATGTGAGTCAAAGCAAATAAAGTCTTTTGTAAAAATGTATTAAATGTTTTTTATTTGTTCATTTGCACATGAAAACATGCTCGAAAAACATGATTGTATTCATAATGATTTGTTGATTAATATTCAATAATATAAATACGAGAACATGACCTCAGAGTTTAAAGTTACTAAAATGACATATTTAGTTTTTCTATTTGTTTCTAAAGAAAAATGCATTTATGTTTCTTTAGTTATTTGTTGAAGCCGATGAGTTTTCAGTTGATTGATAAAAGAAAGAGCCCCCCCCCCCCCCCCCCCCCTCCCGGGTGCGCTGCGGCAAAATGTCATATTGGCTCTCGGCGCTGTCAGAGGACGAGCTCCCCTCTACTGTACTCCTCCTGTACATCTGCTGCGCGTCTCCTCTCCAACACTGCAGCTGCTGCTCGCGGGCTTCTCCTCTTCCTCCTCTTCCTCGCGCCTCTCTTTGGAACACACGCGCAGAGACAAAAGTCGCAGAAGAAGTCTCCTGCTGGTAACATCGGTGTGAGTGGAAACTAACAGAGATTGTTTTGTATTAGACGCAGCTGAAAACTGCAGTTTGAACTCAGAAGAACCGGATCTCCTCGCGCTCCTCGCGCTCCTCCTTCACGTCTCACTTTTTCTTTCCTGACAGAAGAGTCCTGAGTGCGGATCCATTCCGCCTCACAGACCCGTTGAACGTGCCTCGCGTCCTTCCCTTTCCTCCCGTGTCTCCGTCCAGCTGCGGTGCGTCTCGGCTGTGCGTAAAAACCCAAACCCAACCCCCCCCCTTCTCATCCCTGAGACTAACCCTCTCCGACCCCGGGCTGTCACACGGACCACCGGCACCCAACAGAGCCTCCTGTCTCCTGCATGACTTCCTCTACAGCGACCTGCAAACCGCCATGGACGTGTTCAAGAGCCGCTTCTTGGGGATCGGCGTGGCCGTGGCGCACGGCGTTTTCTCCGGCTCCCTCAACATCCTGCTGAAGTTCCTCATCAGTAATTATCACTTCAACTTCCTGACGCTGATCCAGCTCCTGACCAGCAGCACCGCGGCGCTCACGCTGGAGGTCCTCCGGCGGCTGGGGAAGGTCAAGGTGCCGCCGTTCAGCCTGCAGCTCTCCAAGGTAAAAGAAAAGAAAAGAGGTTTGGTGATTCCCAAACAGCGACCAGAGACATCCAGAGGTGCAGTGCGGGCTGTTTGATCTCTCTACTTTGATATTCTCTCTGCAACTAGTCATGTAACAAGGCGGAACATATAAGTACACATACAAGTATAAGTATATAAGTACTCTGATCTGTCTCATAACCAGGTATTATGAGAAGTGATTATACTCGACCTAACAAAAGAAAAATAACTTCAATATTATACTGAATATGAAATACGAAGCAGTCCACAGTTACTTATTCCATCAAGCTGCAGCTGTAAAATCAGGTTATAAACCCAACTGGATATTGTGTTTTCTGCTTCATCAACATGTGCCAGAGGAGGAAAGTGCTAAAAGAAACGTAGCCTCGTCATCAATTTGCCAATTTGCCAATGTGAATAATTAATATTTAATTTTGAGAATAGTAGAACTCTGCACTGTAAACTGCTAAAACTGTTTTTCAAAATCTCTTCGGCCAAAGTGCACATTAAGCTGAACAGGAAGCAGCTAAAAATGGAGGATGGACTGATGTTAAAATGAATTAAAGAAATCAGGATAAATATCCTCTGTGCGTATCAATAACTAGAACAGTCGTAACAGCGCCCCCTACATTACTGTTTGGTATCGACATAGACTGTAAATAAGAACGTTGCCATGTTGTTTTTTTGACAACCAGTAAACAGGAAGTGACCATATTTGGACTGAGGAGGAGTGACGTATACGTCTCTGGTAGAGACCTGTCAATCACTGTGTAGCCCCGCCCCTAAAGCATCCCCTGCGTTATGGTGCAGCATGCTGAGTTAGCATCAAGTTCAGAGTTTATCTTATTAAATCTCTCGTGTGGACTCCCTTCGTTTGTGACAAAAGTATTATTATATCATATAACAGGAATTCATATTTATGACCAAATACGTGCAAAAATTAATTTGTCCCAGATATACTTGTGTGTGTGTGTTTATATATATTTTTAGTTTTTATTTGATTTATCTTGTATATTTACAATGACCCCTGACTGCTGACTCAACTATTATCCATCTTTAAATTTGGTCTTATTTAAAATGAATGTTTTAACCTTACAGAGCCACTAACGTGTGTGTGTGTGTGTGTGTGTGTTAAGCACGTTGTGGGGACCAGTTAAAACAATCACACTACGGGGACTTCATTAAATCTCAGAGATTTATTTAGTTTCAGGGTTAGAGTAGCGTTATGTTGTGGGTTAAGTCTCCAGGAAGTGAACGTGAGACCAACACAGTGTTTATTATTTACCTTGTTGTGTCTCTGTGTGCAGGAGTTCGGCCCGGTGTGCATCCTCTCCACGCTGCAGTCCACCCTCACTCTGTGGTCTCTGCGCGGCCTCAGCCTGCCCATGTACGTCGTGTTCAAGCGCTGCCTGCCGCTCTTCACGCTCAGCATCGGCGTGTGCGTGCTGAGGAACGGCGTGCCGTCTGTCGGCGTGGTGATCGCCGTGATCATCACCACCGGTGGAGCCGCACTGGCTGGTAAACGCGACACATTCACACATCTCTCTGTACAGGCCCATTACTGTGATTATTCTGCAGCACAAAACAATTGACTTCGCTGCAGCTTTCCCAAAATGTTTGCATATTTTTGCTATTCTACAATAGCGAATATATTTCTCACAGATTTAGCTTTCCATTTTTGGACTTATTATGGACAGTTTTGTTAGAAAAAAGCAACGAAATTGATTCAGCAGAACCAGAGATTTGTCACATAGTTCTTCCTTGTCAACACCTGGCGCCTACATTACCCACAAAGCATCTTGTTTCCTCTTCTTTGAACCTTTTTATCCCTGTTCCCTTAATTCATTTGAACTCAAATAATTTCCTCCTTCTCTTTCTGAAACAAAATTGACAAGAGTCCATTAGTATTTAATGCCCTAACTATCCATCCATAACGAGAATCTAAACTCAACTATCAGAGCCTTCATTTGTCACTGTCATCATTAGATGGCTGAACTTCTTCTCTGTTGTTCCTCCTCACTCTGATAACTTCTTTAATTTCTCCTTTTTAATGTCATTCAGTCTTTTTCTCTTCAACTTTCACAAGAAAAGTTTCGTTTTCTTCTCTAAATTTCGCAGTTAAACATCTTTTCTTCATATGTAAAGCTGTTTAATCGTTAATATTGATTTCTGGTCCTGTAAAGTTCCTTTAATCATCTTTCCCATCAGTACATTTTCTTCTTCCATTACCGTTAATGATCCTGAAGTCATAAACAAAAAAACTCTGCAGATAATTTATTTCCTGAATCAATCTCCGCGGCTGCTGCTCTCAGTGTTTGGGTTGCAGGAGGGGGGTCGAAACATGAAGTGTGAAATGTGCAGAATATGAATCTAATGGACTGACTCGTCATTCTGGGTTTAATCTAGCTGATCATCTAGTTTTCAGACGTTGGGGAAAGAAAAGTATTTCTTGACTCAAATCCTACAAAAAGTGTCTGTAAATTGCTTCTGTGCATTATTAACCTCCATGAAACAAACATCATATTTGGGTCAACAAAGTGTGTGACCTCGACGCTGGAGACGACTTTAGTTTGTTTTCTCTTTCCTCTCAACCACGCCCACAATCGTTTTCTAACCTTAAAGGGACAGTTTGTGGGATTTAGTGACATCTAGTGGTGAAGCTGCAGATTACAACCAACGGAATCCCTCTCAGCTCACTCCTCCCTAACGTGAGCCACCGAGTGTGAAACCATGGTTTTGCAAATTTAACAAGCGCGTAGAGAACTACGGTGGCCCTCAGGTAACGTAAAAACCAAAGACTGTAGATAAGAAGTGGACGTAGTCATGGTGACGTCACTCGTTGGTTTGTGGACTGATGTTTTGAAGCCTCAAGTTGGGCAATTTTAGCCGTCTCCATCTTGAATTACAGCCGTCGCCATGTTGTTTTTTCCTCAACCAGTGAACAGGAAGTGACCATATCTGGACTAAGGAGGAGTGACGTAGAGACGCCATATACGTCTCTGGTAGAGACCTGTCAATCACAGTGTAGCCCCGCCCTAAAGCATCCCCTGCTTTATGGTCTGTTTGACTCTAAATGGACCATAATGTACTAAATGAACATCATGCTGTATTGAAGAAGACTTGAAACTAGAGATTGAGACATAAACTCATGTTTACAATGTTTACTGAGGGAATAAATCAAGAGAGAAGTAGAGTCATTTTCTCATAGACTTCTATACAACCAGAGGAGTCGCCCCCTGGTGGACACTAGAGAGAATGCAGCTTTAACACATGAAGCGTTGACTTGTCTCACTTCCTGTCCGTGTCTCTCACCTCCGATCCCACTGGTTCCTGTTGAAGATGTAAATCTTTATGAACACAAATCAATGACTTCCTAAATCAGCTGCTCACTGCAGTTTATATTCAAACAAACAGGAGGAAATAGTACATTTATTCTGGACTACTTTCAGCGGCGGATTAATCCACGCTTGGCGCTCTAGTGAGTGTTTGAGGCAGCAGGACGATGAATGTGAGACGTGTTTTCAATGGAGATCAATGGCTCAGAGGAAGATGTATCAGGATACTTGTTAGTAGATTATTCCCTGATAGTTTCTGTCTTTTTATGGAATTTGTTAAAAATAAATATAGATCATCAATCAACAATCCATTTAAAGAGGTTCTGGTGTCTTCATCCTCATCGGACGATATTCATGGTACGACGAGAGTCAATATTGATTCTGATTCAAAATGTTGATTCAGAGAATAATACCTTTATTTAGTTTATTCATTTTGTCGAGTGTTGTGTATCTTTGGCGTGAGTAGATTTGTGTTTGTTTGGTTTACACTGTTTTTTTGTGGCTCTCTCAGATAGAATGTACGTTTCTGTTCTACATACGGACTAAAGGTGGATTAATTCCTCTCCCGTCCTCCTCCTGCTCCATTCTCTGACTTCTTTCATCGTGTCTTCTGATTTCCCACCTTCGCTCTCCCACACTCTGCCTCTCTTATTTTACACTTTGTTTTTTTATCACTCCGTCTTATGAGAAGCGAAGGTGCGAGAGAACAAATCAAATGAAGAGCAAGGTGCTCGGGGTTTAGTTATCCAGGGGCCCGACTTCCAAAGTGTGGCTTTAAATACACAAAATGATCCCAAAGAGATGCAACAAACAGACACAAAACTACTGTGAGCGACCCAAACAGATCCCTCTGATGACCCATAATGAGCACAAGGAGGTGCAAAACGAGTCCAAAGATACAAAATAAAATGCTAAACGACGGAAAAGACACAAAACAACCAAAAACATATAACTTTGACTTCTGTTTTCACTCGGGACAGTAACGGCTGCCTCCGGAGTCAAAGTCCTGTGTTTGTTTCACTCGTCATCCAGAAAATGTGTTTCCCGATGCAGGTTCATGTTCAGGAGACCAGGCTGCCTCACGAGGTGCTGTTAGCGTAAGCTTCAGTGTTTTATCCTGAATGTTGCCATCCAGTTCATATTTTAGACCATTTTTCATGGATCTTGTTTTCAAACGAATCAGCTGGAGAGACTTCAGGAAAATCATTCAACCGCTGCGATTCGACTCCATCAAAGGAAAAGAATAAACTTCGGGATCCGTCCTCTTGACTTGCTCTCCAGGTGCCGGCGATCTCACCGGCGATCCCTTCGGTTACGTCACCGGCGTGCTGGCGGTCATCATCCACGCCTCCTACCTGGTCCTGATCCAGAAGACCAGTCTGGATAGCGAGCACGGACCGCTCACAGCGCAGTACGCCATCGCCATCATGGCCTCACCGGTAAGCAAGGCATCGACACTGAAGGGGTTCCAGGTTTGATTCCTACTGAGTTCGTATTGAAGGTTGTTTTGCTCATCTTTGGTCCAGTTGTTCTCAGTTTCTTTCTGAATTGAATTTGTCTCTGTGTCTTATCTTTTCTTTCTCTCATTCTTATCACTCTATTTATTTGTCTTGGTTCATTTACTTCTTCTCTTCTCTTCTCTTCCCTTCCTTTCCTCTCAGTTTGTCTTCTTTTACTGTTCTTTAGTTCCTCTTTGTCTTCTCTTATCTACATCGCACACATTTTGCTGACTTTATTTTCTCTCGTTAACAGTTTCTTTGTGGTTCTGTCTCTTCCTCTTTTTTATTGTTTGCATGCTTTTATCTCTTTCTTGATCTCCCTTCTTCTTTTTGTTGCATGTCTGCTTCTCATTGTCATCCTCTCTTTATCTTTAGCGCTTCTTTCTCCTTCTCTGTTCACTCTCTCTTTGTTTCTCTTTTCCCTTTCATTGTTTTTTTTCTCATATCCTCCTTTCATTTCTCTCTCTTTTGTCTTTCTATTCATCCATTCCTTCATCCTACCCGTCTGTCTCTTTCTCTCTGTTTGTGTTTCTACTATTGTTATCTTTCGTTCTATTCTTTATTCTTTTTATTCTCTTCTTGTCTTTTTTGTTTCGTCTCAACTCTTCTCACTGTTTCTCTCCATCTTTTCACTTTCTACTTTTCTTTCTCTTGTTTTCACTCGGGACACTAACGGCCGTCTCCTGAGTGAAAGTCCTGTGTTTGTTTGAGGCGTGTAAATGTCGCCCCTTCTCTTGTTTCTCTTTCTCTGTCACCTCTCTCCTTCTTCCTGCTTGTCCGTTTGTTCTGTCTCTACCTTTCTGAATCAACCTCTGACTCTTTGTCTCTCTCAGGTGCTTCTCGTGTGCTCCCTCATCTCCCTGGACACCATCAACATGTGGTCGTACGAGGGCTGGAAGGACCCCCACATCACGCTCATCTTCCTCTCCTGCATCCTCATCGGCTGCGCCATGAACTTCACCACGCTGCACTGCACCTACATCAACTCCGCCGTCACCACCAGCTTCGTCGGCGTGGTCAAGAGCATCGCCACCATCACCGTCGGCATGCTGGCGTTCAGCGACGTCTCGCCGACCCGGCTGTTCATCGGCGGCGTGGTGGTCAACACCGTCGGCTCCATCACCTACTGCATCGTCAAGTACTTCGAGATGAGGAAGCAGAGCCTGTACGAGGACCTGGAGGTGGCCGGGAAGGACGGAGCGCTGCCCGGCGAGCCTCACACAGAGAAACCATCTCTGAACGGCGACGGTTGTGATCCGGGACGTGCGGAGGCAGAGGGGGTGTTGAGCGGCGGCGATGGGAAGGAGGAGGTGGCGTCGGCGGGCTGTGCGAACGGAGAGGTGCGGACAGGAGACGGAGAGGCCGGCGCGAATTCCCGAATCATGACAGAGAAGGAGGCGCTGGAGATGCAGAGGGAGCACCTCCACAGGGACAACACCGCCTCCTCCGGTCAGTCGGTCAGTGACAGCTATGTCGGGGTGTGGAGGTCCATCAGACATCTGCAGTTTACCAAGAAAGACCCTTTGATTGATAACATGGAGCAGCAGAGTCCGTAAGGTCGGGACAGAGACCCGGACAGAAGAAACTGAATGAATTAGAGGATAAAACAAACAGCGCTGAACAAACGATGAAAGCCGCAGCTTTCTGAAGAACAACGCTCTCAGGGAACAGAAAGTCATGCTCTTTGTTTACGAGGAGGAGAAGAACAAGAGGCTCCTGGTGGAGAAAACAGGACGAAGAGTTTAGGGGAGAAGCTGCCCGTCAGAGATAACTTCTGACCAGCCGCCGTGTAGCATGATTCGGTCTGCGTCCCCAGAGATCAGCCAGCTGCCCCAACAGAAGCCGGTGTTGTAGAAAAGAACAGTGCATCCAATCAGGGAGCAGCACGCAAACAGCAGCGAAGCTCCTGTTTCTGATTGGCTGGAGGGTCTGAACTAAAACCTTTTTAATGCACACGTGGATCAGATCCAGTGTCTTTGCCTGTAAAAAAAGAAGCATGCGCTGGTTCACAAGATGCTGACGTCTTTGTTCACACTGTCACACCGGTTTACTGCTGATCCTCCGTTCATGTCTCTGCTCACAAGAACATGTCGGCGCCTGTTTTGACTTATAAAGAAATAATAATAATGTGTCGTTATGTTGAGAACGATGTTATTGTCTGCTCGTACATCAGTGAGGTATTTTATTTTTCTTGTGTCCTTCTGAACACTGGTGTGGCCACTTATTAGCATAGCTAAGCATAGCTTAGCATAAAGACTGGAAGCAGAGGGAAACAGCTAGCCTGTTCCGATCCAATTCAAGTTCAATGATACCCCTACGAGCTCAGATTCTGGCTCACTAACACGTCGTATCTTTGTTTCAGAGGCGTTCAAATCAAACATCGCTAAGTGTTCTTCATCACTAGCAGCATTTACAATCTCATATTTTCATGCTCATTTTAAAGTGTCAATAGAAAAGCTACATGGAGACGAAAACATTCGATAAAACTTCCTCAATTCCGCAAGAAAAAGTTATTTAAATAAAAGTATTGTTACGTTTTACGACTAAATGAATTATGGACACATAAACTGTGAGGTAACGAACGTTACGCGACTCCTTGTCAGCATATCGATGTTGACTTCATGACCACTACTAGCTGAAGAACTCTCCGCTTCCTGTTGCTAAATCTACGTTCCAGTCGTAGACTTCCGTCACGCTTTTAACACAAAGTGCAATGATGAGCGTCTTTGCACCATGAAGCAGACTACTTCCTCTAACATGCAGTCAGGGAACCTTCTGCGCTTCACCCCTATCCCGGCATTAACAGTGAGCGATCTCTGCATGTAGCTGAGCATCTCCGCAGTAAACCGAGTGCTATCGGACTGTATTTCACTCCAGGCTGGTGGAAACGTTGCTCTTCGCTCCTTCAAATATCCACTCGGCCCACACAGGAGAAGCTACAGGCGTCTTGAAAAACCTGTCAAGCGGTGATATCGATTGATATTGATTTTTCTTTCTCACAGTCGCCCAAACTTCATTTAACGCTACAAAAGATCTGATGTCCCCTCGAGCTGCAAGCCTTTCAGTTCAGCAGCCTGGTTCATCCGTTATGTTAGACGGAAGAGATACGTTTCGGTGTGAAAAGCATGACGTGTGACGTTGTTCGGTGTTGCAGGTTTGTGTTTGGGTGATGGTGAGTCAGCGGGCAGCTGCATTAAAGAACTGTCGATGTGGTTATTCTCTCTAAATCTCCAGGTTATCAGTTAAGACTGCAAAAGTGCATGAATGTATTTGAAATGTTTTGTTTTTTTCATTTAAAAAGTTATTTATATTCTGCATATTGTAGCCATAACATATACTTATATATTAACAGTTAACTAATCAGACTAGTTAACTGTTAGTTAACCAAAACACAAAAAACAGAGGATTGAGCTCATTTTACACTTCCACAACTTCCAAATAATTAATTAATTGTAATGCTGGCATCGCTAGAGAGCATTACATAATATATATATATATGACTAGATTTCTTTCTTCAGATCAGTCTCTTTGTTTTAAAAATCAAAAAAGTCCCACCAAAAATAAAACAAGTCCAGGATTAATTTCTTAGTTTCTCGTTTATTTCGCTAAAATGTATCTGATTCTAATTTAAACTTAGTCATAACCCTCACACAGCCATTTGAAGAAGTCAGGACAGTATGAAATGTCCTCACTTTATCAAAATGTCCTCACTTTACCAAAATGTCCCCACTTTACCAAAATGTCCCTACTTTACCAAAATGTCCTCACTTCACCAAAATGTCCCTACTTTACCAAAATGTCCCTACTTTACCAAAATGTCCTCACTTTACCAAAATGTCCTCACTTTACCAAAATGTCCCGACTTCATCAAAATGTCCTCACTTTACCAAAATATCCCCACTTTACCAAAATGTCCCTACTTTACCAAAATGTCCTCACTTTATCAATATGTCCTCACTTTACCAAAATGTCCCCACCTTACCAAAATGTCCAAACTTTACCAAAATGTCCTCACTTTATCAAAATGTCCTCACTTTACCAAAATGTCCTCACTTTACCAAAATGTCCTCACTTCATCAAAATGTCCTCACTTTATCAAAATGTCCTCACTTTACCAAAATGTCCTCACTTTACCAAAATGTCCCCACTCCACCAAAATGTCCTCGCTTTACCAAAATGTCCTCACGTTACCAAAATGTCCCCACTTTACCAAAATGTCCTCACTTTACCAAAATGTCCCCGCTCCACCAAAATGTCCTCGCTTTACCAAAATGTCCTCACATTACTAAAATGTCCTCACTTTATCAAAATGTCCTCACTTTATCAAAATGTCCTCACTTTATCAAAATGTCCTCACTTTACCAAAATGTCCTCACTTTACCAAAATGTCCCCACTCCACCAAAATGTCCTCGCTTTACCAAAATGTCCTCACGTTACCAAAATGTCCCCACTTTACCAAAATGTCCTCACTTTACCAAAATGTCCCCGCTCCACCAAAATGTCCCCGCTTTACCAAAATGTCCCCACTCCACCTAAATGTCCTCGCGTTACCAAAATGTCCCCACTTTACCAAAATGTCCCTACTTTACCAAAATGTCCTCACTTTACCAAAATGTCCCCACCTTACCAAAATGTCCTCACTTTATCAAAATGTCCTCACTTTACCAAAATGTCCTCACTTTATCAAAATGTCCTCACTTTACCAAAATGTCCTCACTTTACCAAAATGTCCCCACTCCACCAAAATGTCCTCGCTTTACCAAAATGTCCTCACGTTACCAAAATGTCCCCACTTTACCAAAATGTCCTCACTTTACCAAAATGTCCCCGCTCCACCAAAATGTCCTCGCTTTACCAAAATGTCCTCACTTTATCAAAATGTCCTCACTTTATCAAAATGTCCTCACTTTACCAAAATGTCCTCACTTTACCAAAATGTCCCCACTCCACCAAAATGTCCTCGCTTTACCAAAATGTCCTCACGTTACCAAAATGTCCCCACTTTACCAAAATGTCCTCACTTTACCAAAATGTCCCCGCTCCACCAAAATGTCCCCGCTTTACCAAAATGTCCCCACTCCACCTAAATGTCCCCACTTTACCAAAATGTCCCTACTTTACCAAAATGTCCCCGCTTTACCAAAATGTCCTCACTCCACCAAAATGTCCTCGCTTTACCAAAATGTCCCCACTTTACCAAAATGTCCTCACTTTACCAAAATGTCCTCACTTTACCAAAATGTCCCTACTTTACCAAAATGTCCCTACTTTACCAAAATGTCCCCGCTTTACCAAAATGTCCTCACTCCACCAAAATGTCCTCACTTTACCAAAATGTCCTCACTCCACCAAAATGTCCTCACTTTACCAAAATGTCCTCACTCCACCAAAATGTCCTCGCTTTATCAAAATGTCCCTACTTTACCAAAATGTCCTCACTTTACCAAAATGTCCCTACTTTACCAAAATGTCCCTACTTTACCAAAATGTCCTCACTTTACCAAAATGTCCCTACTTTACCAAAATGTCCCTACTTTACCAAAATGTCCTCACTTTACCAAAATGTCCCTACTTTACCAAAATGTCCTCACTTTACCAAAATGTCCCCGCTTTACCAAAATGTCCTCACTTTACCAAAATGTCCTCACTCCACCAAAATGTCCTCGCTTTATCAAAATGTCCCTACTTTACCAAAATGTCCTCACTTTACCAAAATGTCCCTACTTTACCAAAATGTCCCTACTTTACCAAAATGTCCTCACTCCACCAAAATGTCCTCGCTTTACCAAAATGTCCTCACTTTGAAGGTCTAAGCACTGGTCCTCACAAGTATACACACACACACACACACACACTCAGAGGCAGCGCATGGTGCATATTAAATGTTCCCTGGGGTTATTTTGAGATGAATACGAGCGAACAAACAATGATTCCCAGGTTGTTTTTATTGATTTTCACGTGTTCTGTATTGTTCTCTGGGTCCGTCTCATGAAGTGAAAGGAACATCTGCTGTTCAATTTGCAAAGTCAATTCTCCTTTTTATATCAAGAACATGTCTCAGTGGGATGTTTATTGTTGTGTTGTTTGTGAGGGGAAGTCCTGCTACTGTCTGCTGCTTCCATCAGCAGACAGTAGTGACGGGACGCGGCTCATAAAGAATCACTTTACATGATTCGATATTCTATTTATGACATGGTTCATTACATCTGTATGTATAAGCACATGTGTGTGTGTGTGTGTGTGTGTGTGTGTGTGGACGAGGTGCTCTGTGAAGCTGAATGTTTCACCATCATGGCAGAGATCGTTATCGTCCTCCGTAGTCTTTGTTTGAATCCAGACGCTCGGCTGCTTTTCTCTCCTCTCGGCTGAAGTCAAAGATTATATTCACAATTCTGAGGCGTCTGACCGACTATCAGTGTGACACCTGATCTTTATAACATGTGCAGGTTAACCTTCACTCTCAAGCCTCGTTAATGTTCCAGAAAAGGAATAAACAAATCATGTTGCTTTTATTGCTGTAAGTATTCATGACAAAAACATTTAGTTGCAAATGAATCACACAAAGTGGTTTATTCAAACACAAAGATGGATCCTCCTCACAGAGCTGTAGAACATGTTGATTCATCTGCCTCGTCTCAAGAACATCTTTTAGTCGTTTTAGTCTCAAGTTCTCTCCTTTCTGAAACAAAATAATGATTCATTTCTTGCCACAAAACGCTGCAACTTTGCAAGGAATCCACTCGATTAGTCTAACGAGCAGTAATGAAGGCTGACTTGGTTCAGGTGTGGAGATGTGAGAGAGTTTCTGTGTTCACTGAACTCTGGTTTATTATCCTGAAGGACTTTAACCGACAACTTTAATTGTTTTCAGACACTTTCTTCTGACATATCGGAGCTTTTAGAAAAATGTTTGTGTGATTTTAACGTGAGCGACTTTTACAAGTCAGAAACTGGTCGTTCTGGTCACAATAGTCATTTTTTCGAACAATCTATTTCCTTATTAAAACACTCATTTAGTCGCCGTCTGAGCTTTTGAGCGTCTCACCTGATCTTCATCAGCAGATGGACTTTCAGTTCTCTGAGCTTTTAAAGGAATTATCCGGCTCACAGGTTCAGTTGGTTGGTGAAGAACAAAGCTCAAGAATAAACGTTCAGTCTCTATTTAAAGCCAACACGAACAACAAGTCCTAAAAACGCTCCTTCAAAAATCAGAACATGTAAATATATGAGGCGATCAAACTGTGTGATACGATCGAAAGCTCCAGAACAGCTGTTTACAAAGTCAAGGACGGATTTTGAGCTCAAACTGAATTAACGTCGTTCATTTCAATGATTTGATTTTGTGAAGATGTTGTGGAACATCTCGGATTTTCATTCGCTCCTTGAAATCCCGGCGAGTTACTGTTGTGCTTCAGCTTCCTCTGCATTTAATTCATCCTGCAGGGGGGGGGGGGGGGTAATGCCTGGCTCATGGGGCACTACTGCATCTCCACACTCTCAAGTGAGGTAAAAGGAGGAAAATTGCTCGGCTAAGAGGCCCACTCAGCACTGTGCTGCTGGAAAATCCATCCGAGAACTGTCCTTCAAACGCTTCACTGCAGCACACACACACACACACACACACACACACACAATGACACGATGCTCATCTGGAGCCATTTGCAGAGTGGGAGTCGTGTGTTGGGTTGAAGAGGAGGAGGAGGAGGAGGAGTGTGGTGGAGTAAACACGTTTTATAACTCGGCTTTTATCTTTTCCAGTGAAATTGAAATGAATTTTTCTCCGAACAGGCAGAGGTTCCACACTACTTTCTGGATCAGTCTTTTTGGCTCTAAGCTGTAAGTTAGTTCATATAAACTGAGGGTTTCTCCCTGAATTTCAATCAAATGTCATTGATATTAAGAGCAACGTGTTTGAAGCAGATGTTTACTCGTCACAATCAGCACAGAATCCTGTTTTGTGTGAGATATCCCAAAAAGATTCAGTGTTTTGTATTGAAAGCTTTTCATCTGACGTCAAAAAGAAAATAACTTAATGTTGAGACGCTGCGAGAATAAAGTGCTGGAAGCTAAAAATAAATCTCATAAAACACATAAAACACATAACATCTCACTTCACACACATCTTCAGCCGCCGCGCTGCGACGGGAAAAAGACCCGCGAGCTCGTTTAGGTCGCTTAAAGAAGAAGAATAATGGTGAACTTAATGCAAAGTGGCTCGTAGGGCTCCAAGTTCAGCTGCAAATCCGCTGTGAAGAAAAAACGCTTTTAAACAACGACAGACTGAAGAGGAAATAAACACAAACTGTGAAACGGGACAAAGACGTCAGCGGAAGCTTCAGACGGCATTAAGACGACAAAAAGAGCCACAAGCTGGAAACACGGACAAAGTCAAGATGGCGGCGGAGAACAAACTTTTCTGTGGATCAGACAGAGGCCAGAATGTGTCCTTCAACAGACGCTGTAGTTTGTTTTTAGCTTCGCCTAAGGCCGGAAATGCCTTTTGCCACTGAAGACGTTTCACGTACCGGCCCTTTAAGAGGAGTGACGAGTCAATGACGGTATAAAACAGTCAATAAAACATGTTTCAAAAAAATAAAAATTGTGAATCACTGCGACCATGTGAGCTCCTTCAGCATACAGTCGTGAATTAGCACAAAAGATTGGTCCAGTAGTATTCCAGATCAGCAGTGGACAGACAGACACACACACACACACACACACACACACACACACACACACACACACACACGTTTTATAAAGAGACACTACAGGGAAACATTTGAACTCATAGATATCACCATGAAACGTCACCACTTCATTACTGACATTAAGATGATTATTCTTTGTGTTTTCTGAAATGTTGGTTCAAACATTGGTGAGAGAACAGAACACAACCTTCTGTCTTCCACTATGCATTTTCTGAGGAACTGGTCACCTGACTCATCATCCACCTCCTCACCTGTTTCCCCCCCCCCCACAGTATTTATACCAGCACATCTCCAGCAGCTCGGGTTGACTATCACGGGAACAAAACAAGATGAAGCAAAGGTTCTGGTGTGAAGAATGAATTCATTCGGTTCATAAAGTGTTAGTTTGAGGATCAGAAGGTACACACGTGAGCTGCTCCTCTCAAACCTCCAGCCGCTGCAGTAGAGCATTGATTTGGAGCAGTTGAGGTGCATCAGCAGGTAACATGTTCCCAGCCAGCGAGCTGCAGCGGCAGCACTATTCACACCGAGTGGTTCCACACGGTGAGCAGCTCCGACGCCAAGACGTCGTCGTTTAGCTGACTCGACTCTCCAGCAGAGAGAACCAGCTTCAGGCTGTCTGACGTCAAACATTCAGGAGCCTCTCTGGTCTGAAGGCACCGCTGAGAATAGCTGTGAAGAAGTATTTCTTTGAGATTGAAATGATTGAAGGTTTGGATCAGTTCCATTGTTCTAGAACATATAGAAGTAGCGTTACTTTAAAGAAGGACGGAAGTATTTCTGCTGGTTCCATCTTTGTGTTTTACTTTAACATCAGCAGCAGCAGGTTGATCATGTGACCCCTGGAAGAAAAAGGGCTCATATGAAGAGCAGGAGAACATAGGACCCTTTGTCATGGTCCCATTATGTGCAATATTCAGCTCGGGAACATGGAACCCTGACAAAAGTCAAAATCACTGCGGTTGTAAGAGATCTTGTCACTTTAAGGGTTACGTGTCTTTTGCCACTTTAAATTAAATCTTTCTCTTTTTTCTTTCTCTCAAAAAGAGTCGACGGTAGGACTTTAACTAAGAATGTAACATACATGTAACATACATGTAACATACATGTAACGTACAGTACGTGACCCAAAGTCCTCACTTGAAAGTCTCTTCAGCCTTCAACATTCTTCAGAAACTTCTGGATTTCTTTCTGAATTTAGTTTCTTTTCCCTCTATTGTGTTTGATGTTGGTCTTCAATGGGCAGATGTTGAATGTGTCCATCTGCCTCAGGCGACTCACCGATGTTTCTTTCACTCGCAGCGGAATCGAATGCGTGACCTCGAGATCTCTAAACCAGCCACTTGGGCATAGTGACCCCCTTCTAAAGGCTAAGTCCTCGACAGCCTTGTGAACTCATGATGACACGTTTGATCGGCAAATGTGGACGTCGGAAAGAGGCGACTCCCGAAATAGGACACGGCTAAAAACAATAAAGTGGGAAACTGGCACAGTGGGAGAGGTCACGACTGAGCAGTACTGACTGTGTGATGGGCAGAAATACAACCACAGCCAGCCGTCCCATCACATCACATCAGCTCCAACAATACAAGCTGATCTCCTGAGAAAGCAACAACAATCATGGCTACGTGACCCGCATACTGCTGATATACTGGCGTGTGCAGCAGAGCTCCATGCACACTGTGGTGATGTGCATCACGTGTGTCTTTGTCAGCAGAGAGTCTCCATCAGTCCTCCTGACGCACATCATCGAATGTGCACCGAGCCGCGAGGAGCTCAATAGAGCCAGCAGCACTACACACTGCATCCATAAGGACAGAACCCCAGCTACAGGGCGAGCGTAGACCTGAACCCAGATAGACCTGAACCAGTGACTCAGTACCACCAATGGAAACACCTCTGATCAGGAAGTGGGTTGGTTGGTTGGTTCACCACTTTGGCCCAGACAACAATATTTCAACGGCTATCTGATGGATTCCCATGACATATTGTGCAGACATTCATGTTCCCCAGAGGATAATAATAATACAACATTTTATTTAATATCATTTTAAAATCCAAAGATACTTTATAAAGGGGATGAATCCTGCTGACGTTGGTTTTCCTCTAGCGCTACCAGCAGGTCAACATTTGTGTTTTTCAGTGAAATGACTCAACTATTGAATGTACAAATAATCAAATATCAATAAATAACATAACCGCTACCTCTGTTGAAGAAACCAACAGCGCTCGGTTAGCTTCAGGAGAAACTGGTGCAGAAAAGGTCAAAGGTCACTTCATCTGATTGCGACGCAGCGAGGCGCCCTTTAGCGTCTTTCTATGAAACGCATTGGGCGTTCAACTAACTCCAATACAAACCCAACATTATTAGACAGTCACAGCAGCTGACGTAGTTTAAAACGCAAACAAGTCCCCATCGGGAGGTGGGGGTGGCTGGGTTTGGCCAAACACACACAAGACTTTCACCCAGGAGACCGCTGTCCATGTCCCACGGAAACAATGTCGTTTTATTAAGTAGCTGGCGCAGCTACGTAACAAGATCTTTTCCTGAACCTACCCAATTAGTTTTGTTGCGTACGTAAACCTAAAGACTACATAAACCTACGTTAGAAGTTTATTTTGAAAAGACACTATGCATTGAATGAGTTTCTGACCCGTCCAAAACTGACGCTAGACTAAATCTAAAGCATTCGTAGCTTATAGGGCCACTGACCAAGTGTTGGTGTTTCACTAGTTGGGAGTGAGAATGTGTTGCATTCATCTTTCCCTGACCTAAAACTGTGCATAGGATCCTCAGTGTAGTGCATCCTGGACTCATACGCTCAGCATTACCCTGAATTTAGCCCTTTTTTTAACCTTTGCCACTGAACATAATCCTGCCACCAAATATGTGTCTTAAAAACAAATGAACGACACAAACGTGATTTCACAGGACTCCCAAACACAAAGTCCTCACAAAGATAGAAGTACGGGAGCCGCGGTGTGATATGGACTTCCTCTGAGGTGGAGAAGCTGTCAGACAGACTCATGAATGTGACGGAGGTGAAAGGAGAGCGAATCTCTTCCACGTCGACGTCAAACGGCTCCGCTCTCAGCCGAGTGTCGAGCTCTCAGCACGCAGGATGTGAGGATTCACGAGAAACTGCTTCCTTGCTGTGCATGCTGAGCTGTGGACGGTTCGGTGAAGTGAGGATATTTTTAGGACATTTTCACTTGTTGAAAAAGGCCGTTTGGGGTCCTGGAGTTGATTTGATCCGACAGCAGCACACACAGAATTACTTTAATGGAGAAAAACACCCTGAAGTCTGTTTATGGCCGAAGTGCAAAGAGGGTGAGAACCAGAGTCGTGCATGAGCTCATGATTCACGGCTGTTGTCTCATTCAGTACTTCCCTTTGGCTCTAAACTGCTGAGCACAAACACGACACGTTTCTGAGGCAAATAATCCCACAGATGTAACGTTTGCTCGTCTACATGTTGTTGAACTCCATTCTTTATTTGTGACGATTTGGAGCTCATGCGGCCAGTTTTATTCACTGAAGAAAGTCAAAAGGTGACTACTTCTATGACTTACAGGTTCAATGGAGAAAGATGTTTTAATGTGATGCTTCGTTTCGTTACAAAGTTCAACTCTAATTCAAAGTAACAGCTCGGTAAACGGCGCTGCCATGCGCTGCATCGGCATTCTTAGTTTTGCTTTGAGGGAAACGGATTACGTTTGATTTTGACGCGTCACAAATGCGTTTGATCAAAGCGAGAGATGGAGGAAGGCTTCAAACAAACACGGGACTTTCACCCAGGACACCGCTGTTCCTGTCCCGTATGAAAATCAAATGTCAACATTCACTTTTAATTTACATCTGTAACTTAAGTAACATAACAAGCCAACTTATTTTAATCCAAATCATGATGCTTCCACTAAACCTGACCAAGCAGTTTTGTTAACCACGTGTTTAAAAATGCAACAATACTCAGGGAGTAAATATGTTTCTCTCGAAACATAAATGAAGATGCAGTTGAGTTGCATGGGAGGAATGTAATTTTGTAATGAAGATAAATAAACGATCCTCAGCGCTGTGATTCATGTAATAACATCTTTGGTTTGAAAAAAAGACATCTTTAAAACCAAATCATACACTGGATGTTTTTGGCAGTTATAAGAATGAAATGCTCGGACAATTTAGACAAAACAATCATTCCCTCAAGGTTTCTCACGAGCCTCCACCTCCCATGTGTTTGTTTTTGATGGGCAGGGTTCGTACATCAGAGTCAAATTCAAGCACTTTCAAAGGACCTGAGCCAAAAATGTCCAGATTCTCTCAGCTCCAATCATCACATCTATACTGTTCCTACAAATGCCACTGCAGGAAAGGTTTACAGAACAAGGATTAGAGCTCGAATGACACTTTGTTTTATTTGACCAGATAGTTTCCAGAGGACTGATCCAGCTCTTCAACAGTGTCAAAGAACAGCCAACAAATCATCAGTGAACAAGAGAGAATATAACAATATCGATATCTGTTCAAACAGCAAGACTGAAAGGTTTAGTACTCACGGAAACTCCTTCAGTTCGTTCACTTTTTAATTCAGGGTTTAGATGTAGACAGAGTGATTGTGTTAATGAAACACCAGATTGTGTTGAGAATGAAACATTTTTCATATATTTGATTTCCAGCATATTCCTAAACTTCTGTTTACGTAACGTCTTGAAATGAAGCATTTTGCCATCTTTCCAGACTTTGTACAAACCCTGAATATTAGATTCTTATACCCTGTTGATCAACATGCCAGCTGTGCTGGTCCAACATGACAATGCTGCCGATGAAGCCGGAACCTCCACCTCGTGACCTGAACCCCTTTAAACTGTAAAACCCGACACGGTGTCACATTGACACGTCCAGGTGTCTCCTGTACTTTGTTCCACTTACTCCTGCGCTGTGTGCTGGCAGGTAAAGCCGGTTCTTTTTGATGGAGGATGGTTTGTCAGTGAAGGCAGAGGAGACGCTTTGATGCCTGAGTGGGAATGTTGGTAGTCCTCTCTCCTCTCTCTCGTCTGTCAGTGTAATTTCTCACATCACGAATGTTTCAGGCTCACGACGGTAGAAAATGCAGCTCAGCTTAGTTTAATCGGCAGCACGTGAGAAGCGTTCCTCCTGCATGTTGGCAGGCGTCCTGTATGTTTCCTGCAGATATGGAAGGAGTGTTTTTAAGACTCGGCGCTGCTTTATTTATCTTCCACCTGCAAGTTCTCACTGAACTCTGACGTTCTGCAGGATTTTAAGCTATAAAGACTCGATGAGCAGCTGTAACTTCTGCAAAAGTTGTTCTTTCGTTTACCTGAATGTGAAATGAATTGGAGGTTTCTGTGAAACAGGCCACATTTACCAGGAAAGAGGGTTGTAGCTTCTGTTAAAGCAGTCACACCTTCTCTACACATTTATAGAATGTTGGGGATCTGAAGTGCATTCAACATTTAACAATTTAAAGCATTTCGTTGTCATCATTCATTCAGTCTTTTGTTGTTGTTGTTATAAATGACCAAAAAGTGTTAACATTCGAACTAATAGAGAAAATAACCAATTTGCCTTATAAGTAGATCTATATTTAATGTATTTGAATGAACCTCAGCATGATGAACTTTATTTCAGGACAGGGTGATGACTTAACTAACCTGTAACACCTGAATCCCTCTGCTCAGATCCACAGGCTCGTTCAGTCGACTCTCATCTTCTGTCACAAGGTTGAAACAACTCAAATCCTTCTCTCTCATATCTCCTCCTCCTCCTCCTCCTCTTCCTCCTCCTCCTCCTCCTCTTCCTCCTCCTCCTATTAGCTCTTATCTGAAATTTTGTACAAATCCTTTGTACTTCTCTTCTAATCTGTTTCCTCTTTTTATTATTTATTTCTGAACATTAATACTTTCTCGCTCAAAATATCGAACTGAAAAACCCCCTCGTCGTCATTTTTTAAAGTCTCTGGTGAGAGAGAAACTTGGAGGGAATAAATCTGTTCTTCTCATGTGGTTCTGGTTCTGGTTCTGGTTTGTTCATGATGATTCTGGGATGTCTGGTACAGTTTGTGTTATTTTAGAATCTACTCTGCCACCTGAACTCATTTATTGTTACCCTTTTCCATTAAATAACTCCTTTATAATAACTTTATACATGTGGATTGATGCTGGGAAAACTAAATTCTGCTACTCTGTTAGTGTTGTTGACAATATAAACTAATTTAAATATTAAATGTTTCAATTATTCAGTGTTTAGCATTTGGAAATGTCTGACCATCACTGTGGAAAAGAGCAATTATTGACACTTAAACTCCCCACTAAATGTCAGAATAACACAAAGAGTTAAACAACAAAAATATTAAGAAAGAAATCGAATGAAAAAATAAATATTGCATGAAATTTGAGAATTTTCAATTTTGAGCATCTACATTGAGATAAAACCTGAGTAGATATCAAATGTAGCTCAAGCGCAAGTTCAGTCAGGAAGACACTCACTAGTACTCTCTGTCTTTCCTCTCCTTGTAATTACTCTATCAGCTGGTTGGGGGCGTGCACTTTTAAGTAACAAACCAGATTCTGCACACCGGTTCCTCAAGCCAATCATATCGTTGCTGTCAAACTTTAAATAGTGTTCTCCTCTCTGCTGCTGTCAGTTGTCATTTCAGCGAAGCAGATGCAACGCTCCTCCACCCCAGTCGCCTCCAGTCAGCATCACAGTCATGCATTCATCATCAGATTGCAGCAACTCCTTTCATCACCACCACCAGTGTCTGGACTCCAGGGGATTAGGCCTGTGGGACCTCAGTACCCCTACCCTCTGTGATAGTACTTCAGGATGGAGTCCAATCGCCAAAGACTTTGCACTTTTCATATTTGAAGCTTGTGTAATAAATCATTGTTAAATTATGAAACAAGTCTCTCCTGATTGAACTGATGAAGATCACGAGATCCAATCAAAAGCACTAAATCAGCCAAATGGACCTTGAGGTGAGGTGTCAAAACTACAAGTGGAGAATAGCAGTTAGTTCTTTGTGCATTGTCACTGTTCAAATAAAGACAAATAGCATAACTTAATATAATATAACTTGGTCAAGTTTTAATAACAAATAAAACATCAATATCTATAAAGTATCATACTGTCGAGTATTAAACCAACAATAAGGAGGCTGTCGGTGTGTTTGGTAATCAAATCAAAGGAAACTGATGACAGAGACTTAAACACTGCTGTTTGTGAAATGATGAAGATAAAACTGACAACATTTAATGTGACTGCAAAATGTGGGAATAAAACCTTGAAATCATTGTAAAATGCCTTGAAATCACATGTTATGAATTACATATGTGATATGAAGAACACTGTTTCCATCTAGTGGCTGTGAGATTGTTGTGCCTTCTGAATGTAATAAACAGGTGTAAAACCCTTCACCTGTGGAGGAAAACACTGCCATCTAGTGGTG
>JAFEUB010001811.1:17500-30293 GCA_024529925.1 Ophthalmolycus amberensis | reverse complement strand
GTATGGTGTTGGGGGACATGAAATGCACTTGTGCAATTTGATCTAAATGTGCTACAGCCACCAAATTTGGTACACAGGGTCTGTGGCTTCATATGAACACACACACCAAGTTTGGTGGGGCTAGCCCCTCAAATTGTGAAATTTTGGTATCTCAGGCAAAGTGAGGCAATGTTATTGAATTTGCCCAAAAATTAAAGTCATCCGATTTGCTTGAAACTTTGCACACCTGTTTGGCTGTTCCCAGGTATGCCCCCTCATAAGTTTCAACCTCCTAGCCCAAAGCCTACTCTAAATACCCTAATATCTGGAAAAGTGTCATTCCAACTACATTTGATGGGGCTGTCGTTTATGCCAAAAATCCCAACCCGAATGGCACTAATCGTCCCGGGGTTCCCCAAAGCCTGTAGGGACACTTTCTGCCATTCGGGCTTGGATTTGTGGGACATGCGGCCTACATGAGAGCCCCATCAAATGTAGTCGGAACGGCCCTTTTACAAAGACATATACCCTTATAACTGGAAAAGTGTCATTCCAACTACATTTGATGGGGCTCCCGTTTATGCCAAAAATCCCAACCCGAATGGCACTAATCGTCCCGGGGTTCCCCAAAGCCTGTAGGGACACTTTCTGCCATTCGGGCTTGGATTTGTGGGACATGCGGCCTACATGAGAGCCCCATCAAATGTAGTCGGAACGGCCCTTTTACAAAGACATATACCCTTATAACTGGAAAAGTGTCATTCCAACTACATTTGATGGGGCTCCCGTTTATGCCAAAAATCCCAACCCGAATGGCACTAATCGTCCCGGGGTTCCCCAAAGCCTGTAGGGACACTTTCTGCCATTCGGGCTTGGATTTGTGGGACATGCGGCCTACATGAGAGCCCCATCAAATGTAGTCGGAACGGCCCTTTTACAAAGACATATACCCTTATAACTGGAAAAGTGTCATTCCAACTACATTTGATGGGGCTCCCGTTTATGCCAAAAATCCCAACCCGAATGGCACTAATCGTCCCGGGGTTCCCCAAAGCCTGTAGGGACACTTTATGCCATTCGGGTTTGGATTTGTGGGACTTGTGGCCTACATGAGAGCCCCATCAAATGTAGTCGGAACGGCCCTTTTACAAAGACAAATACCCTTAGAACTGGAAAAGTGTCATTCCAACTACATTTGATGGGGCTCTCGTTTATGCCAAAATTCCCAACCCGAATGGCACTAATCGTCCCGGGGTTCCCCAAAGCCTGTAGGGACACTTTATGCCATTCGGGCTTGGATTTGTGGGACATGCGGCCTACATGAGAGCCCCATCAAATGTAGTCGGAACGGCCCTTTTACAAAGACAAATACCCTTATAACTGGAAAAGTGTCATTCCAACTACATTTGATGGGGCTCTCGTTTATGCCAAAAATCCCAACCCAAGTGGCACTAATTGTCCCGGGGTTTTCGGGGAGATCTGGCCCCTCGAAACCCGAACATCCAGAGTATGCAGGGCGCACACGCCGACTTTGAACACGTCTAACTTCGGCTGTGGGTGTCGGTTTATTTGTCTGTCAATTTCTTCCGTTAGCCCAGGTCAAGGCCGACAATTGGACGGGCTTGTCCCGTCTGTGCGTTCTATTTCCGGGGAGATGTGGCCCCGTAAAACCCCTCGAAACCCAGAAATTCTGGCCGTTGGACTCCCAGATCCGCGAAAGTTAAGTTGTAAAATACTTAGAAAATAGCCATCCAAAAATGAAGTTGTACCACCAGAACCACCATGAAGATGTGGACTACCAGAAGCACCGAAAGAAATAAGTGAAAGTTGTAAAATACTTGGAAAAATAACGCTATGAAAATCCAGGTGTAATACCAGAACCACGAACCTCAAACGTCAGAGTATCGAGGGTGCATACGACGAGTTTGACCACGTCCAACTTCGGCTGTGGGGCTCGGTTTATTTCTCTGACAATTTCTCCAGTGAGAGCACGTCAAGGCCGACAATTGGACATGCTTGTCCCGTCTGTGCGTTCTATTTCCGGGGAGATATGGCCCCGTAAAACCCCGAAATTCCGGCCCTTTGCCGACCTCGTACGGCCGAACGCAGGCTCGCATCTCCGATCAACCTCCACGGGCGTGTAGAGGGCAATGAGACCTACAAGTAGGTGTGACGGGCGAGGCTGTGCGTGCTTGTTTCGCGGAGATATCGCGAAGAAGCAAAAAACAAACAAAAAGTCAGAGTGTCGCCACCTCGAGCAGCACGAAGCGCTGAACCCGTCAGCGCTTCGCCACTCTCCCGATTTTGGCCATTTAGTATGGAGGGTGCACACGCCGACTTTGAACACGTCTAACTTCGGCTGTGGATGTCGGTTTATTTGTCTGTCAATTTCTTCCGTTAGCCCAGGTCAAGGCCGACAATTGGACATGATTGTCCCGTCTGTGCGTTCTATTTCCGGGGAGATCTGGCCCCGTAAAACCCCGAAATTCCGGCCCTTTGCCGACCTCGTACGGCCGAACGCAGGCTCGCATCTCCGATCAACCTCCACGGGCGTGTAGAGGGCAATGAGACCTACAAGTAGGTGTGACGGGCGAGGCTGTGCGTGCTTGTTTCGCGGAGATATCGCGAAGAGGCAAAAAACAAACAAAAAGTCAGAGTGTCGCCACCTCGAGCAGCACGAAGCGCTGAACCCGTCAGCGCTTCGCCACTCTCCCGATTTTGGCCATTTAGTATGGAGGGTGCACACGCCGACTTTGAACACGTCTAACTTCGGCTGTGGATGTCGGTTTATTTGTCTGTCAATTTCTTCCGTTAGCCCAGGTCAAGGCCGACAATTGGACATGCTTGTCCCGTCTGTGCGTTCTATTTCCGGGGAGATCTGGCCCCGTAAAACCCCGAAATTCCGGCCCTTTGCCGACCTCGTACGGCCGAACGCAGGCTCGCATCTCCGATCAACCTACGCGGGCGTGTAGAGGGCAATGAGACCTACAATTCGGTGTAACGCGCGAGGCTGTGCGTGCTTGTTTCGCGGAGATATCGCGAAGAGGCAAAAAAAATTCAAAAAAAGTCAGAGTGTGAAGCGCTGAACCCGTCAGCGCTTCGCCACTCTCCCGATTTTCTATAAAAAATCAAAGTCATCCGATTTGCTTGAAACTTTGCACACCTGTTTGGCTGTTCCCAGGTATGCCCCCTCGTAAGTTTCAACCTCATAGCCCAGAGCCTACTCTCGATATTGTTTGGGAGGACCGGGAACAGAAGGGCCGATCGGGTTGGGATTTTTGGACTAAACGAGACCCCAGTCAATTGTAGGTGAAATGTCCCTTTCTGAGACATAAGGATAAGCTCCCAAATGGCACTAATTGTGGGACATGCGGCCTACATGAGAGCCCCATCAAATGTAGTCGGAACGGCCCTTTTACAAAGACATATACCCTTATAACTGGAAAAGTGTCATTCCGACTACATTTGATAGGGCTCCCGTTTATGCCAAAAATCCCAACCCGAATGGCACTAATCGTCCCGGGGTTCCCCAAAGCCTGTAGGGACACTTTATGCCATTCGGGCTTGGATTTGTGGGACATGCGGCCTACATGAGAGCCCCATCAAATGTAGTCGGAACGGCCCTTTTACAAAGACATATACCCTTATAACTGGAAAAGTGTCATTCCGACTACATTTGATAGGGCTCCCGTTTATGCCAAAAATCCTAACCCGAATGGCACTAATCGTCCTGGGGTTCCCCAAAGCCTGTAGGGACACTTTATGCCATTCGGGTTTGGATTTGTGGGACTTGTGGCCTACATGAGAGCCCCATCATATGTAGTCGGAATGGCCCTTTTTATTCACCATATATGGTGCAATTTGATCTAAATGTGCTACAGCCACCAAATTGGGTACACACAGTCTGTGGCTTCATATGAACACACACACCAAGTTTGGTGGGGCTAGCCCCTCAAATTGTGTAATTTTGGTATCTCAGGCAAAGTGAGGCAATGTCATTGAATTTGCCCAAAAATCAAAGTCATCCAATTTGCTTGAAACTTTGCACACCTGTTTGGCTGTTCCCAGGTATGCCCCCTCATAAGTTTCAACCTCCTAGCCCAGAGCCTACTGTAGATATTGTTTGGGAGGATTGGGAACAGAAGGGCCGATTGAGTTGGGATTTTTGGACTAAACGAGACCCCAGTCAATTGTAGGTGAAATGTCCCTTTCTGAGTTATAAGGATAAGCTCCCAAATGGCACTAATTGTCCTGGGGTTCCCCAAAGCCTGTAGGGACACTTTATGCCATTCGGGTCTGGCAGTTCCGTGTCCCCGAAATGGCAGAATACGTCCCATGTCACCGGGGACGCTAAGGGCCATTTGGGGGGCCGAATCGGACGAAAAGGGCCATTTGATGGCCACCTCCGAGGAATTCAGGATTGACATTTTAAACTGCCATATCTCCTCAACCCTTCAATATCTCACCCTCAAACGTAGATATCTTGGATCAGCGTTAAATTGTGCCGGGACAATGTTTTTGGGACAAAAGTTGCCATTCGGGCAGTATGGTGTCGGGTGACATGAAATGCGAGTTCAAATCACATTTGACCTGGAATTTCTCCACAACCCTTTGGGCTAGGAGGCTGCAATTTGGACTGTACTATCCTCTCAACCTATGGATGCACTGGCATGAAAATGAAAAGGATTGGATGAAGTGCTCTTCTTTGAATCATCAGGCAAATAGATGCAAGTATGACAATATAACTGAAAATTCAAAGTCATCCGATTTGCTTGAAACTTTGCACACTTGGTGGACTGTTCCCAGCTAGGCCCCCTCATAAGTTTCAACCTCCTAGCCCAGAGCCTACTCTCGATATTGTTTGGGAGGACCGGGAACAGAAGGGCCGATCAGGTTGGGATTTTTGGACTAAACGAGACCCCAGTCAATTGTAGGTGAAATGTCCCTTTCTGAGACATAAGGATAAGCTCCCAAATGGCACTAATTGTGGGACATGCGGCCTACATGAGAGCCCCATCAAATGTAGTCGGAACGGCCCTTTTACAAAGACATATACCCTTATAACTGGAAAAGTGTCATTCCGACTACATTTGATAGGGCTCCCGTTTATGCCAAAAATCCCAACCCGAATGGCACTAATCGTCCCGGGGTTCCCCAAAGCCTGTAGGGACACTTTATGCCATTCGGGCTTGGATTTGTGGGACATGCGGCCTACATGAGAGCCCCATCAAATGTAGTCGGAACGGCCCTTTTACAAAGACATATACCCTTATAACTGGAAAAGTGTCATTCCGACTACATTTGATAGGGCTCCCGTTTATGCCAAAAATCCCAACCCGAATGGCACTAATCGTCCCGGGGTTCCCCAAAGCCTGTAGGGACACTTTATGCCATTCGGGCTTGGATTTGTGGGACATGCGGCCTACATGAGAGCCCCATCAAATGTAGTCGGAACGGCCCTTTTACAAAGACAAATACCCTTATAACTGGAAAAGTGTCATTCCGACTACATTTGATAGGGCTCCCGTTTATGCCAAAAATCCCAACCCGAATGGCACTAATCGTCCCGGGGTTCCCCAAAGCCTGTAGGGACACTTTATGCCATTCGGGCTTGGATTTGTGGGACATGCGGCCTACATGAGAGCCCCATCAAATGTAGTCGGAACGGCCCTTTTACAAAGACATATACCCTTATAACTGGAAAAGTGTCATTCCGACTACATTTGATAGGGCTCCCGTTTATGCCAAAAATCCCAACCCGAATGGCACTAATCGTCCCGGGGTTCCCCAAAGCCTGTAGGGACACTTTATGCCATTCGGGCTTGGATTTGTGGGACATGCGGCCTACATGAGAGCCCCATCAAATGTAGTCGGAACGGCCCTTTTACAAAGACATATACCCTTATAACTGGAAAAGTGTCATTCCGACTACATTTGATAGGGCTCCCGTTTATGCCAAAAATCCCAACCCGAATGGCACTAATCGTCCCGGGGTTCCCCAAAGCCTGTAGGGACACTTTATGCCATTCGGGCTTGGATTTGTGGGACATGCGGCCTACATGAGAGCCCCATCAAATGTAGTCGGAACGGCCCTTTTACAAAGACATATACCCTTATAACTGGAAAAGTGTCATTCCGACTACATTTGATAGGGCTCCCGTTTATGCCAAAAATCCCAACCCGAATGGCACTAATCGTCCCGGGGTTCCCCAAAGCCTGTAGGGACACTTTATGCCATTCGGGCTTGGATTTGTGGGACATGCGGCCTACATGAGAGCCCCATCAAATGTAGTCGGAACGGCCCTTTTACAAAGACATATACCCTTATAACTGGAAAAGTGTCATTCCGACTACATTTGATAGGGCTCCCGTTTATGCCAAAAATCCCAACCCGAATGGCACTAATCGTCCCGGGGTTCCCCAAAGCCTGTAGGGACACTTTATGCCATTCGGGCTTGGATTTGTGGGACATGCGGCCTACATGAGAGCCCCATCAAATGTAGTCGGAACGGCCCTTTTACAAAGACATATACCCTTATAACTGGAAAAGTGTCATTCCGACTACATTTGATAGGGCTCCCGTTTATGCCAAAAATCCTAACCCGAATGGCACTAATCGTCCCGGGGTTCCCCAAAGCCTGTAGGGACACTTTATGCCATTCGGGTTTGGATTTGTGGGACTTGTGGCCTACATGAGAGCCCCATCATATGTAGTCGGAATGGCCCTTTTTATTCACCATATATGGTGCAATTTGATCTAAATGTGCTACAGCCACCAAATTGGGTACACACAGTCTGTGGCTTCATATGAACACACACACCAAGTTTGGTGGGGCTAGCCCCTCAAATTGTGTAATTTTGGTATCTCAGGCAAGGTGAGGCAATGTCATTGAATTTGCCCAAAAATCAAAGTCATCCGATTTGGTTGAAACTTTGCACACCTGTTTGGCTGTTCCCAGGTGTGCCCCCTCATAAGTTTCAACCTCCTAGCCCAGAGCCTACTGTAGATATTGTTTGGGAGGACTGGGAACAGAAGGGCCGATCGGGTTGGGATTTTTGGACTAAACGAGACCCCAGTCAATTGTAGGTGAAATGTCCCTTTCTGAGACATAAGGATAAGCTCCCAAATGGCACTAATTGTGGGACATGCGGCCTACATGAGAGCCCCATCAAATGTAGTCGGAACGGCCCTTTTACAAAGACAAATACCCTTATAACTGGAAAAGTGTCATTCCGACTACATTTGATGGGGCTCCCGTTTATGCCAAAAATCCCAACCCAAGTGGCACTAATTGTCCCGGGGTTCCCCAAAGCCTGTAGGGACACTTTATGCCATTCGGGCTTGGATTTGTGGGACATGCGGCCTACATGAGAGCCCCATCAAATGTAGTCGGAACGGCCCTTTTACAAAGACAAATACCCTTATAACTGGAAAAGTGTCATTCCGACTACATTTGATGGGGCTCCCGTTTATGCCAAAAATCCCAACCCGAATGGCACTAATTGTCCCGGGGTTCCCCAAAGCCTGTAGGGACACTTTATGCCATTCGGGCTTGGATTTGTGGGACATGCGGCCTACATGAGAGACCCATCAAATGTAGTCGGAACGGCCCTTTTACAAAGACAAATACCCTTATAACTGTAAAAGTGTCATTCCGACTACATTTGATGGGGCTCCCGTTTATGCCAAAAATCCCAACCCGAATGGCACTAATCGTCCCGGGGTTCCCCAAAGCCTGTAGGGACACTTTATGCCATTTGGGCTTGGATTTGTGGGACATGCGGCCTACATGAGAGCCCCATCATATGTAGTCGGAACGGCCCTTTTTCTTCACCATATATGGTGCAATTTTATCTAAATGTGCTACAGCCACCAAATTTGGTACACACAGTCTGTGGCTTCATATGAACACACACACCAAGTTTGGTGGGGCTAGCCCCTCAAATTGTGAAATTTTGGTATCTCAGGCAAAGTGAGGCAATGTCATTGAATTTGCCCAAAAATCAAAGTCATCCGATTTGGTTGAAACTTTGCACACCTGTTTGGCTGTTCCCAGGTGTGCCCCCTCATAAGTTTCAACCTCCTAGCCCAGAGCCTACTGTAGATATTGTTTGGGAGGACTGGGAACAGAAGGGCCGATCGGGTTGGGATTTTTGGACTAAACGAGACCCCAGTCAATTGTAGGTGAAATGTCCCTTTCTGAGACATAAGGATAAGCTCCCAAATGGCACTAATTGTGGGACATGCGGCCTACATGAGAGCCCCATCAAATGTAGTCGGAACGGCCCTTTTACAAAGACAAATACCCTTATAACTGGAAAAGTGTCATTCCGACTACATTTGATGGGGCTCCCGTTTATGCCAAAAATCCCAACCCAAGTGGCACTAATTGTCCCGGGGTTCCCCAAAGCCTGTAGGGACACTTTATGCCATTCGGGCTTGGATTTGTGGGACATGCGGCCTACATGAGAGCCCCATCAAATGTAGTCGGAACGGCCCTTTTACAAAGACAAATACCCTTATAACTGGAAAAGTGTCATTCCGACTACATTTGATGGGGCTCCCGTTTATGCCAAAAATCCCAACCCGAATGGCACTAATTGTCCCGGGGTTCCCCAAAGCCTGTAGGGACACTTTATGCCATTCGGGCTTGGATTTGTGGGACATGCGGCCTACATGAGAGCCCCATCAAATGTAGTCGGAACGGCCCTTTTACAAAGACAAATACCCTTATAACTGTAAAAGTGTCATTCCGACTACATTTGATGGGGCTCCCGTTTATGCCAAAAATCCCAACCCGAATGGCACTAATCGTCCCGGGGTTCCCCAAAGCCTGTAGGGACACTTTATGCCATTTGGGCTTGGATTTGTGGGACATGCGGCCTACATGAGAGCCCCATCATATGTAGTCGGAACGGCCCTTTTTCTTCACCATATATGGTGCAATTTTATCTAAATGTGCTACAGCCACCAAATTTGGTACACACAGTCTGTGGCTTCATATGAACACACACACCAAGTTTGGTGGGGCTAGCCCCTCAAATTGTGAAATTTTGGTATCTCAGGCAAAGTGAGGCAATGTCATTGAATTTGCCCAAAAATCAAAGTCATCCGATTTGGTTGAAACTTTGCACACCTGTTTGGCTGTTCCCAGGTATGCCCCCTCATAAGTTTCAGCCTCCTAGCCCAGAGCCTACTCTAGATATTGTTTGGGAGGACTGGGAACAGAAGGGCCGATCGGGTTGGGATTTTTGGACTAAACGAGACCCCAGTCAATTGTAGGTGAAATGTCCCTTTCTGAGTCATGAGGATGATATGGCCTTCAACAGTCTTTTCTCTCAAAATGTACACTTTAATTCAAAGTAGAGATTTGATTCCTTTTCCTCTTTAAAGATGGGCTTGTGAATATGAATTCCCCCAAATTTAGTGGTCGTAGCTGCAAGTTAAGGTCTTCAAACACAGCCCCAAAGGTCAAAATTCAGGCATATGACCTCATCTTTCGGCCTGTTTTGGCAAGTGAGAAACGGGCCATTAAATCGTAGTAAAAGGTTGAAACTGCCTGATTTTTGCATAAATCAGTCGCCTGTGATAAGGTGATGCAGGATCTAAAGCGAGATATCTGTAGACCCTTGGGAAAGCTAACTTCCGGTAGCAGCATGCTAACGACTTGAATCCAATTGAACCTTGAAGAGGGTCCTGTTTCGTCCATCATATCTGAATTTCATCAAAGAAGGCCATTTAGAAGTGTTTGAAAATTGACCAATATTAAAAAGTGTTCAAAATCCAGATTTTACCAGTCTTTTCTCAAACTTTTTGTACTTTAAAAAGGGGTAGGGTTTTAAATCCTTTTCTGCTTCAAAGAGGGGCTCGTCACCATTACACACCTATAATCTGGGCCTCATAGCTGCAAGTTAAGGTCCCCAAAAACAGCCACAAAGGGCTTAATTGGGCTTAATTGGGGCCTGATTCACTTATTTTTTGGCATATGCAAGAATGGCCATAATTTCTCAAATATGGGTCCTAGAACCCCCAGATTGTGCACACACATTGGGGACAAGGCCTACAATAAGACCACCTGAAAAAAATCCCTCTAGATTATCTAGAACTGATTTTTGCCTGTGTCAAACTCAGACTTCAGCATGGGGTACACGTCCCTAAGCTGTACACCCTGTCGTACTCTTGATGAGATCAGACCATCTTTTACTTCTGAAGATGTCAGAGCCCTGCTTTTTTAATATGTTGTAGACAGGCCCCAATGAGGCACATTCAAGTTGGATGGGACTCCCTAGCACTTAGCATGCCTGCGCGGGAAGAGGGCCAGTTGGCCTACATTTGAATTGGGCATTTTGAAGGATAAAATGAATGGAAAGTGATTACCCAAACGGCCCATCCTTCAACTCGTCATAACTTCTCACAACATGGTTGAATTTGATGGGAGATTATGAACTGGGTGAACTGGGTGAACTGGGTGAACTGGGTGAACTGGGTGAGATGGGTGAACTGGGTGAACTGGGTGAGATGGGTGAACTATGGATTTCTCACCGAACTCGGCCCAAATTCCCATAGAAAGCAATGGGCTAGGACCCTGAAAATTGAACGGTCAGTCGACCTTTGGCCAATGACCATGTGGTATGAAAATCAAGGGGAAATTCCAAACACTTTTCCCATAGTGAATTATGGATTTCTCACCGAACTCGGCCCAAATACCCATAGAAAGCAATGGGCTAGGACCCTGAAAGTTTAACAGTCAGTCGACCTTTGGCCAATGACCATGTGGTATGAAAATCAAGGGAAAATTCCAAACACTTTTCCCATGGTGAATTATGGATTTCTCACCGAACTCGGCCCAAATTCCCATAGAAAGCAATGGGCTAGGACCCTGAAAGTTTAACAGTCAGTCGACCTTTGGCCAAAGACCATGTGGTATGAAAATCAAGGGGAAAGTCCATACACTTTCTGCGATAGTACACTTTCTGCTATGGTAAACTCCGTACACGTAGAAATTACGGCCTTTTGACTTAATTCTGCCTAAAGACACCTAGAAAACAATGGGCTAGGAGGCTGAAATTTTCACATTAAGTCAACCTCTGCCCCAAGATTAAATGGTGTGAATATCAACGGGAAATTCTGTACAGTTTTCCCATAGTGATTCATGGCATTTTGCATTTATTTGGCTTAAATAGACGTTCAGTTAATACCCCTAGAAAGCAATGGGCTAGCATGCTGAAAATTTCACAGTCAGTCGACCCTTGGCCACAAACCACGTGGTATGAAAATCAATGGGAAATTCGGTACACTTTTCCCGTAGTAATATATGGCATTTTTCTTCATTTTAAATTTATTTGGGCTAATTACCCCAGAAAACAATGGGCTAGGACCCTGAAATTTTCACAGTCATTCCATCTTTGCCCCATCGTTAAATGGTATGAAACTCAATGGGACACTCCAAACACTTTTCCCATAGTGAACTATGGATGTCTCTACCCAGATGACACTTATGTTCCGACATGGCCTTCAACAGTCTTTTCTCTCAAAATGTCCACTTTAATTCAAAGTAGAGATTTGATTCCTTTTCTCCTTCAAAGAGGGGCTCGTCACCATTACACACCTATAATATGGGCCTCGTAGCTGCAAGCTAAGGTCCCCAAAAACAGCCACAAAGGGCTTAATTGGGCTTAATTGGGGCCTTATTCACTTAGTTTTTGGCATATGCAAGAATGGCCATAATTTCTCAAATATGGGTCCTAGAACCCTCAGATTCTGCACACACATTGTGGACAAGGCCTACAATAAGACCACCTGAAAAAAATCCCTCTAGATTATCTAGAACTGATTTTTGCCTGTATCAAACTCAGACTTCAGCATGGGGTACACGTCCCTAAGCTGTACACCCTGTCGTACTCTTGATGAGATCAGACCATCTTTTACTTCTGAAGATGTCAGAGCCCTGCTTTTTTAATATGTTGTAGACAGGCCCCAATGAGGCACATTCAAGTTGGATGGGACTCCCTAGCACTTAGCATGCCTGCGCGGGAAGAGGGGCAGTTGGCCTACATTTGAATGGGGCATTTTGAAGGATAAAATGAATGGAAAGTGATTACCCAAACGGCCCATCCTTCAACTAGTCATAACTTCTCACAACATGGTTGAATTTGATGGGAGATTGCATGACAACATTCCCCTTGATGACGTGAATGGGAAAATGGTGCAATAGAACCTGCAGACCCTCTGGAAAGCTATCTTCTGTTAGCAACGTGCTAATGCTATAAAACCAATCTATACCAGTAAAGTGTTCAATTTTGTCCAAGAATTGTCAATTACATATCAAAAATGTCATTTATTCGTGTTTTTAGGGGCCGGAAAAAATCTCCTGCCGACCCCAAAGAGTGAAAACTGACCTTTTTCTAAACCGAAAAGGCCCATTTTCCAAAAAGGGACATCCCGACTACATTTTGAATGGAAAGTATTGAATGTCATAACTTCTCAGAAAAGGGTTGGAACTGTGTTGTAATTGAACGAGACACTCCCCTTGATGACTTGAATGAGCACATGGAGCAGCAAATCTGCAGATCCTCTGGAAAGCTATCTCCTGTTGGCGGCATGCTAATGACTTGAATCCAATTGGACCTTGAAGAGGGTCCTCTTGTGTCCATCATATGTCAATTATGGAATGATAAGCCAGTTACAAGTGTTTTTATTGCACCCAACAGAAACAGCAACATGTACACATCATTAACAGTCTTTTAATTCATTAAAAATACTTTAAAGCAAGATAGAGGAATACATTCTTTTTGTCAAGTAAGAGAGGGTCGT
>JAFEUB010001811.1:0-10000 GCA_024529925.1 Ophthalmolycus amberensis | reverse complement strand
GGGGGAGTGGCGAAGCGCTGACGGGTTCAGCGCTTCGTGCTGCTCGAGGTGCCTTGGTTACCACCTATGAAAATGGCCAAAATCGGGAGAGGGGGGTGAAGCGCTGGTCCTGTCAGCGCTTGGTGATCGAGGAGGTCCCTTGGTGACCCCCTATGTAAATGGCCAAAATCGGGGGAGTGGCGAAGCGCTGGCGGGTTCAGCGCTTCATGCTGCTCGAGGTGCCTTGGTTACCACCTATGTAAATGGCCAAAATCGGGAGAGGGGGGTGAAGCGCTGGTCCTGTCAGCGCTTGGTGATCGAGGAGGTCCCTTGGTGACCCCCTATGTAAATGGCCAAAATCGGGGGAGTGGCGAAGCGCTGGCGGGTTCAGCGCTTCATGCTGCTCGAGGTGCCTTGGTTACCACCTATGTAAATGGCCAAAATCGGGAGAGGGGGGTGAAGCGCTGGTCCTGTCAGCGCTTGGTGATCGAGGAGGTCCCTTGGTGACCCCCTATGTAAATGGCCAAAATCGGGGGAGTGGCGAAGCGCTGACGGGTTCAGCGCTTCGTGCTGCTCGAGGTGCCTTGGTTACCACCTATGAAAATGGCCAAAATCGGGAGAGGGGGGTGAAGCGCTGGTCCTGTCAGCGCTTGGTGATCGAGGAGGTCCCTTGGTGACCCCCTATGTAAATGGCCAAAATCGGGGGAGTGGCGAAGCGCTGGCGGGTTCAGCGCTTCATGCTGCTCGAGGTGCCTTGGTTACCACCTATGTAAATGGCCAAAATCGGGAGAGGGGGGTGAAGCGCTGGTCCTGTCAGCGCTTGGTGATCGAGGAGGTCCCTTGGTGACCCCCTATGTAAATGGCCAAAATCGGGGGAGTGGCGAAGCGCTGGCGGGTTCAGCGCTTCATGCTGCTCGAGGTGCCTTGGTTACCACCTATGTAAATGGCCAAAATCGGGAGAGGGGGGTGAAGCGCTGGTCCTGTCAGCGCTTGGTGATCGAGGAGGTCCCTTGGTGACCCCCTATGTAAATGGCCAAAATCGGGGGAGTGGCGAAGCGCTGGCGGGTTCAGCGCTTCATGCTGCTCGAGGTGCCTTGGTTACCACCTATGTAAATGGCCAAAATCGGGAGAGGGGGGTGAAGCGCTGGTCCTGTCAGCGCTTGGTGATCGAGGAGGTCCCTTGGTGACCCCCTATGTAAATGGCCAAAATCGGGGGAGTGGCGAAGCGCTGACGGGTTCAGCGCTTCGTGCTGCTCGAGGTGCCTTGGTTACCACCTATGAAAATGGCCAAAATCGGGAGAGGGGGGTGAAGCGCTGGTCCTGTCAGCGCTTGGTGCTCGAGGAGGTGCCTTGGTGACCCCCTATGTAAATGGCCAAAATCGGGGGAGTGGCGAAGCGCTGAACCTTCTGCGTGGCAATACTCTGTTGTTTTCACAAGAGGATTTTCGAGGTTTTGGTAGTCCCACTATCCAGGCGTTAACAGGCCAAAATGGCACCTGTCAATCCGATTTTGAGCATCCTTGGAGCGGATGAGGGACCTCCATGAAGCAACGCTGCCCTTAAGCGAAGCTCCAGCTTAAACAGCCCAAAATGACAACTGTCAATCCGATTTTGAGCATCCCTGGAGCGGATGAGGGACTTCCATGAAGCATCGCTGCCCTCAAGCAAAGCTCCAGCTTAAAGAGGCCAACATGACACTTGTCAATCCGATTTAGAGCCTCCTTGAGGCGGACCCGGGACCTCCATGAAGCAACGCTGCCCTCAAGCAAAGCTCCAGCTTAAAGAGGCCAACATGACACTTGTCAATCCGATTTAGAGCCTCCTTGAGGCGGACCCGGGACCTCCATGAAGTCTCGCTGCCCTCAAGCGAAGCTCCAGCTTAAAGAGGCCAACATGACACTTGTCAATCCGATTAAGAGCCTCCTTGAGGCGGACCCGGGACCTCCATGAAGTCTCGCTGCCCTCAAGCGAAGCTCCAGCTTAAAGAGGCCAACATGACACTTGTCAATCCGATTTAGAGCCTCCTTGAGGCGGACCCGGGACCTCCATGAAGTCTCGCTGCCCTCAAGCGAAGCTCCAGCTTAAAGAGGCCAACATGACACTTGTCAATCCGATTTAGAGCCTCCTTGAGGCGGACCCGGGACCTCCATGAAGCATCGCTGCCCTCAAGCGAAGCTCCAGCTTAAAGAGGCCAACATGACACTTGTCAATCCGATTTAGAGCCTCCTTGAGGCGGACCCGGGACCTCCATGAAGTCTCGCTGCCCTCAAGCAAAGCTCCAGCTTAAAGAGGCCAACATGACACTTGTCAATCCGATTTAGAGCCTCCTTGAGGCGGACCCGGGACCTCCATGAAGCATCGCTGCCCTCAAGCAAAGCTCCAGCTTAAAGAGGCCAACATGACACTTGTCAATCCGATTTAGAGCCTCCTTGAGGCGGACCCGGGACCTCCATGAAGCATCGCTGCCCTCAAGCAAAGCTCCAGCTTAAAGAGGCCAAAATGACACCTGTCAATCCGATTTTGAGCATCCCTGGAACGGATGAGGGACCTCCATGAAGTGTCGCTGCCCTCAAGCAAAGCTCCAGCTTAAAGAGGCCAACATGACACTTGTCAATCCGATTTAGAGCCTCCTTGAGGCGGACCCGGGACTTCCATGAAGCAACGCTGCCCTTAAGCGAAGAACCAGCTTAAACAGGCCAACATGACACTTGTCAATCCGATTTTGAGCATCCCTGGAACGGATGAGGGACCTCCATGAAGCAACGCTGCCCTCAAGCAAAGCTCCAGCTTAAAGAGGCCAACATGACACTTGTCAATCCGATTTAGAGCCTCCTTGAGGCGGACCCGGGACGTCCATGAAGCATCGCTGCCCTCAAGCAAAGCTCCAGCTTAAAGAGGCCAAAATGACACCTGTCAATCCGATTTTGAGCATCCTTGGAGCGGATGAGGGACTTCCATGAAGTCTCGCTGCCCTCAAGCGTAGAACCAGCTTAAACAGCCCAAAATGGCACCTGTCAATCCGATTTTGAGCACCCCTGGAGCGGATGAGGGACCTCCATGAAGTGTCGCTGCCCTCAAGCAAAGCTCCAGCTTAAACAGCCCAAAATGACACCTGTCAATCCGATTTTGAGCATCCCTGGAACGGATGAGGGACCTCCATGAAGTGTCGCTGCCCTCAAGCAAAGCTCCAGCTTAAACAGCCCAAAATGACACATGTCAATCCGATTTTGAGCACCCCTGGAGCGGATGAGGGACCTCCATGAAGTGTCGCTGCCCTCAAGCAAAGCTCCAGCTTAAACAGCCCAAAATGACACATGTCAATCCGATTTTGAGCACCCCTGGAGCGGATGAGGGACCTCCATGAAGTGTCGCTGCCCTCAAGCAAAGCTCCAGCTTAAACAGCCCAAAATGACACATGTCAATCCGATTTTGAGCACCCCTGGAGCGGATGAGGGACCTCCATGAAGCAACGCTGCCCTCAAGCGAAGCTCCAGCTTAAACAGCCCAAAATGACACCTGTCAATCCGATTTTGAGCATCCCTGGAGCGGATGAGGGACCTCCATGAAGCAACGCTGCCCTCAAGCGAAGAACCGGCTTAAACAGGCCAAAATGGCACCTGTCAATCCGATTTTGAGCACCCCTGGAGCGGATGAGGGACCTCCATGAAGCAACGCTGCCCTCAAGCGAAGAACCGGCTTAAACAGGCCAAAATGGCACCTGTCAATCCGATTTTGAGCACCCCTGGAACGGATGAGGGACCTCCATGAAGTGTCGCTGCCCTCAAGCAAAGCTCCAGCTTAAACAGCCCAAAATGACACCTGTCAATCCGATTTTGAGCATCCCTGGAACGGATGAGGGACCTCCATGAAGTGTCGCTGCCCTCAAGCAAAGCTCCAGCTTAAACAGCCCAAAATGACAACTGTCAATCCGATTTTGAGCATCCCTGGAGCGGATGAGGGACCTCCATGAAGCAACGCTGCCCTCAAGCGAAGAACCGGCTTAAACAGGCCAAAATGGCACCTGTCAATCCGATTTTGAGCACCCCTGGAACGGATGAGGGACCTCCATGAAGTGTCGCTGCCCTCAAGCAAAGCTCCAGCTTAAACAGCCCAAAATGACACCTGTCAATCCGATTTTGAGCACCCCTGGAGCGGATGAGGGACCTCCATGAAGTGTCGCTGCCATCAAGCAAAGCTCCAGCTTAAACAGCCCAAAATGACACATGTCAATCCGATTTTGAGCACCCCTGGAGCGGATGAGGGACCTCCATGAAGTGTCGCTGCCCTCAAGCAAAGCTCCAGCTTAAACAGCCCAAAATGACACCTGTCAATCCGATTTTGAGCACCCCTGGAACGGATGAGGGACCTCCATGAAGCAACGCTGCCCTCAAGCGAAGCTCCAGCTTGAAGAGGCCAACATGACACTTGTCAATCCGATTTTGAGCCTCCTTGAGGCGGACCCGGGACTTCCATGAAGCATCGCTGCCCTCAAGCGAAGCTCCAGCTTGAAGAGGCCAACATGACACTTGTCAATCCGATTTAGAGCCTCCTTGAGGCGGACCCGGGACTTCCATGAAGCATCGCTGCCCTCAAGCGAAGCTCCAGCTTAAAGAGGCCGAAATGACACTTTTTGAACCCATGTATAGCGTCCTTAGACCCCCATGAATTTTCACGGTGATAGGATTTTGCTAATTTTTTTAAAAACTGGGTTTCTGTAATCGTGCGCAAGGTGGCTTGGTTACCCCCTATGTAAATGGCCAAAATCGGGAGGGGGGGGCAATTTTTGGGTGAAGCCCTGATCCTGTCAGCGCTTGGTGCTCTGAGGTGGCTTGGTGACCCCCTATGTAAATGGTCAAAATCGGGGGAGTGGCGAAGCGCTGACAGCTTCAGCGCTAGCTGCTGCTCGAGGTGGCTTGGTGACCACCTATGTAAATGGTCAAAATCGGGGGAGTGGCGAAGCGCTGACAGCTTCAGCGCTAGCTGCTGCTCGAGGTGGCTTGGTGACCACCTATGTAAATGGTCAAAATCGGGGGAGTGGCGAAGCGCTGACAGCTTCAGCGCTAGCTGCTGCTCGAGGTGGCTTGGTGACCACCTATGTAAATGGTAAAAATCGGGGGAGTGGCGAAGCGCTGACAGCTTCAGCGCTAGCTGCTGCTCGAGGTGGCTTGGTGACCACCTATGTAAATGGTCAAAATCGGGGGAGTGGCGAAGCGCTGACAGCTTCAGCGCTAGCTGCTGCTCGAGGTGGCTTGGTGACCACCTATGTAAATGGTCAAAATCGGGGGAGTGGCGAAGCGCTGACAGCTTCAGCGCTAGCTGCTGCTCGAGGTGGCTTGGTGACCCCCTATGTAAATGGCCAAAATCGGGGGAGTGGCGAAGCGCAGGAAGCCCCTCCGTGGCGACACTCTGACTTTTTTTTTTTGGGGATCTGGTATTCCCACACGCGCTATCTCCGCGAAACAAGCACGCACAGCCTCGCCCGTCACGCCGAATTGTAGGTCTCATCGCCCTCTACACGCACGTCCAGGTTGATCGGAGATGCGAGCCTGCGTTCGGCCTCACGAGGTCGGCAAAGGGCCGGGATGTCGGGGTTTTACGGGGCCACATCTCCCCGGAAAAATAACGCACAGACGGGACCACCACGCCGAATTGTCAGCCTTGACGTGCTCTCACTGGATAAATTGTCAGACAAATAAAGCGAGCCCCACAGCCGAAGTTAGACGCCTTCAAAGTCGGCGTGTGCACCCTCGATACTCTGCCGTTTGAGGCTCGTGGTTGTCGATATTTTCATAGCGCTATTTTTCGAAGTATTTTACAACTTTCACTTACTTCTTTCGGTGCTTCTGGTAGTCCACATCTTCATGGTGGTTCTGGTGGTACAACTTCATTTTTGGATGGTTATTTCATCCGTATTTTACAACTTAACTTTCCCGGATCTGGGAGTCCAAGGGCCTGCATTTCCGGGTTTGGAGGGGTTTTCCGGGGGCCACATCTCCCCGGAAATAGAACGCACAGACGGGACAAGCCCCTCCATCTGTCGGCCTCGACCTGGGCTAACCATAGAAATTACCAGACAAATAAACAGACACCCACAGCCGAAGTTGGACGGGGTCAAAGTCCGCGTGTGCACCCTCGATTCGTGGTTCTGGGAGTGCAACTGGATTTGCATAGCGTTATTTTTCTAAGTGTTTTCCAACTTTAACTTTGTTTTTCCTGGTCCTGGTACTGCCACAGACTACCAGAGATCCAGGGGGAGTCTCTGGCCCGAGCCAGAGCCCCCAAAGCGGCCTGATTCACACCACAGACAGAGCCTGGATGAACTCAAGTCTCTGGTGTTATTTTTCTAAGTATTTTGCAACTTTAACTTCATTTTTCTGGGACTCTATCCCGGCGTCAACAGGCCAATGTCAATCCGATTTACAGTCTCCTTGGAGCGGATGAGACACTTCCATGAAGCATCGCTGCCTGTAAGCCAAAACTTACAGCACCTGGTATTCCCAGGCAGTCTCCCATTCAAGTACTAACCAGGCCCGGCTGTGCTTAGCTTCCGAGATCAGACGAGATCGGGCGCATCAGAGAGGTATGGCCGTAAGCCATAGGGTTAGTACATGTTACCCAGACAAGGGGCACCTTTCCTGGGCAAAGTACCTGCACAACACCTCCCTGCACCTACCCTCAGTGTATGCACTTAAAGCAGCTGAAAAGCAGGTAAAAAGGGGTAATACCACCCAGAACATGTTACCCCAGGAAAGAGGCTTCATTCCTGGGTAAATTACCTCCAGACCGCCTCCCTGGAGCACCCTGGACCACCCTGCATCTCCCCACAAGATGTGGGCTTAAAGCAGGCTGAAAAAACAGGTAATAACACCCAGAACATGTTACCCCAGGAAAGAGGCTTCATTCCTGGGTAAATTACCTCCAGACCGCCTCCCTGGAGCACCCTGAACCACCCTGCATCTCCCCACAATATGGGGCTTAAAGCAGGCTGAAAAACAGGTAATAACATCCAGAACATGGTACCCCACGGAAGAGGCTTCATTCCTGGGTAAATTACCTCCAGCATGCCTCCCTGGACCAGCCTGCACCCTCCTGCAGCTCATCTCCCCCCAAGATGTGGCTTAAACAGGCTGAAAAAACAGGTAATGACACCCAGAACATGGTACCCCACGGAAGAGGCTTCATTCCTGGGTAAATTTACCTCCAGCATGCCTCCCTGGAACACTCTGCACCCTCCTGCAGGCTCATCTCCCCCCAAGATGTGGGCTTAAAGCAGGCTGAAAAACAGGTCGTAAAGGGGTAATAACACCAAAAAACGTGTTTACCCCAGGAAAGAGGCTTCATTCCTGGGTAAATTACCTCCAGACCGCCTCCCTGGAGCACCCTGGACCACCCTGCATCTCCCCACAATATGTGGGCTTAAAGCAGGCTGAAAAACAGGTAATAACACCCAGAACATGTTTACCCCAGGAAAGAGCTTCATTCCTGGGTAAATTACCTCCAGACCGCCTCCCTGGAACACTCTGCACCCTCCTGCAGCTCATCTCCCCCCAAGATGTGGGCTTAAAACAGGCTGAAAAACAGGTAATAACACCCAGAACATGTTACCCCACGGAAGAGGCTTCATTCCTGGGTAAATTACCTCCAGCATGCCTCCCTGGACCAGCCTGCCACCTCCTGCAGCTCATCTCCCCCCAAGATGTGGGCTTAAAACAGGCTGAAAAACAGGTAATGACACCCAGAACATGGTACCCCACGGAAGAGGCTTCATTCCTGGGTAAATTACCTCCAGCATGCCTCCTGGAACACTCTGCACCCTCCTGCAGCTCATCTCCCCCCAAGATGTGGGCTTAAAGCAGGCTGAAAAAACAGGTAGTAACACCCAGAACATGTGACCCCAGGAAAGAGGCTTCATTCCTGGGTAAAGGACCTCCAGACCGCCTCCTGGACCAGCCTGCACCCTCCTGCAGCTCATCTCCCCCCAAGATGTGGGCTTAAAACAGGCTGAAAAGCAAGTGATATTGAGGTAGTAACACCCAGAACATGTTACCCCAGGAAAGAGGCTTCATTCCTGGGTAAATTACCTCCAGAACGCCTGCCTGGACCAGCCTGCACCCTCCTGCAGCTTCATCTCCCCCAAGATGTGGGCTTAAAACAGGCTGAAAAACAGGTAATAACACCCAGAACATGTTACCCCACGGAAGAGGCTTCATTCCTGGGTAAATTACCTCCAGCATGCCTCCCTGGAACACTCTGCACCCTCCTGCAGCTCATCTCCCCACAAGATGTGGGCTTAAAGCAGGCTGAAAAACAGGTAATAACATCCAGAACATGGTACCCCACGGAAGAGGCTTCATTCCTGGGTAAATTACCTCCAGCATGCCTCCCTGGAACACTCTGCACCCTCCTGCAGCTCATCTCCCCCCAAGATGTGGGCTTAAAGCAGGCTGAAAAACAGGTAATAACATCCAGAACATGTACCCCCACGGAAGAGGCTTCATTCCTGGGTAAATTACCTCCAGCATGCCTCCCTGGAACACTCTGCACCCTCCTGCAGCTCATCTCCCCACAAGATGTGGGCTTAAAGCAGGCTGAAAAAACAGGTAAGTAACACCCAGAACATGTTACCCCAGGAAAGAGGCTTCATTCCTGGGTAAATTACCTCCAGCATGCCTCCCTGGAACACTCTGCACCCTCCTGCAGCTCATCTCCCCACAAGATGTGGGCTTAAAGCAGGCTGAAAACAGGTAGTAACACCCAGAACATGTTACCCCAGGAAAGAGGCTTCATTCCTGGGTAAATTACCTCCAGCATGCCTCCCTGGAACACTCTGCACCCTCCTGCAGCTCATCTCCCCACAAGATGTGGGCTTAAAACAGGCTGAAAAACAGGTAATGACACCCAGAACATGGTACCCCATGAAAGAGGCTTCATTCCTGGGTAAATTACCTCCAGAACACCTCCCTGGACCAGCCTGCACCCTCCTGCAGCTCATCTCCCCCAAGATGTGGGCTTAAAGCAGGCTGAAAAACAGGTAATGACACCCAGAACATGGTACCCCATGAAAGAGGCTTCATTCCTGGGTAAATTACCTCCAGAACACCTCCCTGGACCAGCCTGGACCACCCTGCACCTACCCGCAGTGTATGCACTTAAAGCAGCCAGGAAAAGTAAGAAAAACCCAGAGAAAGACCTCCACAGAGGCTAAAGTAACAAATACACATATCATTTGCATCTCATTACATCCACTTCAAGTGCATGTTACCCCACGAAAGAGGCTTCATTCCTGGGTAAAGGACATCCACAACGCCTCCCTGGACCACCCTGGACCACCCTGCTTCTCACCCCAATATGTGGGCTTAAAGCAGGCTGAAAATCAGGTAATAAAGGGGTAATAACACCAAAACGTGTTACCCCAGGAAAGAGGCTTCATTCCTGGGTAAAGGACCTCCAGACCGCCTCCCTGGACCAGCCTGCACCCTCCTGCATCTCCCCCAAGATGTGGGCTTAAAGCAGGCTGAAAACAAGGTCGTAAAGGGGTGATAACACCAAAAACGTGTTACCCCAGGAAAGAGGCTTCATTCCTGGGTAAAGGACAGCCACAACGCCTCCCTGGACCACCCTGGACCACCCTGCCTATCCCCCAATATGTGGGCTTAAAGCAGGCTGAAAAACAGGTCGTAAAGGGGTGATAACACCAAAAACGTGTTACCCCAGGAAAGAGGCTTCATTCCTGGGTAAAGGACAGCCACAACGCCTCCCTGGACCACCCTGGACCACCCTGCCTATCCCCCCAATATGTGGGCTTAAAGCAGGCTGAAAAACAGGTCGTAAAGGGGTGATAACACCAAAAAACGTGTTACCCCAGGAAAGAGGCTTCATTCCTGGGTAAAGGACAGCCACAACGCCTCCCTGGACCACCCTGGACCACCCTGCCTATCCCCCCAATATGTGGGCTTAAAGCAGGCTGAAAAAACAGGGTCGTAAAGGGGTGATAACACCAAAAACGTGTTACCCCAGGAAA